>JJRW01S0011968.1:5337-16642 GCA_001188405.1 Loxosceles reclusa | reverse complement strand
CAATAACTAAAATTTTAAAACAATTTAGAAAACAAATATTTATGAAGTGCAACAAAAAAAGTCGTATAGAGAACATAACTTGGGGAGTGTTTCTCCTTAGTGAGAAGTCCTTAGTAAGCATGGATGTAAGTGGCGACAATGCTCAATCCTTAGAGTGCAAGTTATTTCATCTCTCTCAAAACATTGTCATTACTTTACACTGGCTGATTCATCTCAAAGGAACTGATAAGTTGCTTATTATGCTTCACCAACATTTACATCGAACAGCCATTACATTATGACCACTTGTTTAATAGGACCACCTTTCGCCCTCAAAACCACCAACACCCGGTGAGGCATTGACTAAACAAGGTACTGATAAGTAGTTTGAGGTATCTGGTACCAGGAGCGTACCAATTGATCCTGCAATTCCCGCACATTGCGAGGTGGTAGCGCGGCAGCACGAATTCGGTTTTCCAGTTGGAACCACAAATGTTCGATTGGATTCATGTCACATGAATTCGGAGGCCAAGACATGACTTCAAATTCATCGGAATGTTCCTCGAACCACTCCCTGACGATTCGGCCTGTATGACATGGTGCATCTTCCTGTTGTTAAGCGCCATCACACGCCGGGAACGTTGTTGACATGAAGTGGTACACCTGGTCTGCAATGATGATGCTCACATAGCAGACAGACGTCAGGGATTGTTCTATGGGGATGATGGGTCCTAATGTGCCACATGAAAGATCGCCCGCATCATAATACCGCCTTGTCTCCAGCCAATTGTACACCCGGGAGACAGGGTGTCCGTTGGGAATTGGCATATTCGCACTCGCCCGTCGACGTGATGGACCAGAAAACATGATTTGTCGGAGCAGACGACTTTTTTTCCATGGTCCAATTTTGATGTTTCTTAACCCATTGCAAGGACTGTTGGGCATGACGTGCCGTCAGCGTAGGGATGCGACGCGGCCGCCGGCTGTGTAGGCCCATGTGCGTTGCACTGTGTACGTGCGTACGCTGCACTGTTGAGACACACTGGATCGCTACTATTGTAGCATCAGGTGATTTCGGCCGTTGTAGCCCTTCGATCACGGCGAACAATGCGTAACAGTCTCCGCTCTCTTCTCGAATCAATGCGCCGCAGGCCAGCGACTGTCGTTTCGCCATCCGTACACCACTTTCGATACGTAGTGACGACTGGACGTGAACAGCCCACAAAACGCGCCGTTTCTGAAATCGACGTTCCCAGGCGCCGAGCCATAACGATTTGACCTTTATTGAAGTTTAATAAATCAGCTGCTTTTTTCCCCATTATGTCGCTAAACACTCTACGCGTGAGAAGACAGTGTATGGGCGCTTTATACACTATCTCCCAACAAGTAATTGGACACCTGTAGTAGAAAAGGGAAAATAAATTTATTCACCTGCAGTAGTTGATGTAGCCTTCACGAGTGGCGATTAATGCTGCGACCTTCCAGGGCATACTCTCCACCAGTCCTTGTACGACGGCTAGCGGTATTTTTTCTTCCACTGGGCTTGGAGAAGACAGGTGAGTTCCTTCATGGATTTAAAACTGTGGGGGCATCCCTTAAGTCGACGCTCCATCTCGTCCCACAGATTCTCGATAGAGTTCAGGTCTGGGCAGGCCAGACCATTCGATTAACCCCATTGTCACCATACCACGCCATGGTGGACGTAACAACACATGACAGCTAGCGTTGTCTTCCTGGAAGTAACATGGGTCATCCCGTAAAACGTAACGTATGAAGCACATGGTCATCCAAAATGGTGCGGTAGATCTCTGCGTTGAGCGTACCAGGAACTGCGACAAGGATTCCAGGCCATACCAGGAGAAATACCCTCCACAGCATAACTCCACCTACGCAAAACTTCACTGTGGGTACAATACATTCCGGCAGGAGCCGTTCTCCAGGCTGACGCCAAACCTAGCCCCTGCCATCCGAACGGTAGAGAATGAACCTTGATTTGTCACTGCATGAAATCTGTTTCCACGGTTCAACGGTCCACTGTCGACGTTCTTCACACCATGTTATCCGCGCAGTGGTGTTGGACTTGGTGATGAAAGGATTATGGGCGGCAGTACGTCCATGAAAACTCAGCAAATGGGCTTACTTACGAAGGGTGTTCATCAAAACAAGACTTCCGGATGCATGTTGAAACTCCTTGAGGATGTGGGCCATCGATTGGGTGCGGTTCTGCCGAATTTCTCTGGACAACACCTGTCGGTTTCTAACTCCAGTTTCATGAGTGGGCGGGGGGCACATTACAACAATCGCCGCACACGTTACACTTGCGAATCACGTAGGCCACTGTCGACTTTGGGTACTTCAACGAGCTGGATAAGTCACGTATGGATCGACCATTTCTGTGATACCCGACGATTACACCTTAAAGTTAGAGAGCTCCGAACTTCGTGGCATCTTGCATTGCGACTGCTGGCTCTGTTGTATTCCACGGGCTATTTAACAGTGACGGATGTGCCGTGTATCCGGATCGCACCTATCGTCGTTTGCAAAGGTGTCCAATTTACTTGTTAGTAGGTTGTGTATACTCCAGCATCGCGCCGTGGTTTTGTCTCCGGGCGAGCTCATTGCTCTATGTTGGGGGTGGTTCATATTGTTATGGCTCTTCGGTGTATACCGAGTGCTATAACATCATGTAATTTACTTATGGTTATTTTGCACAAGCATCGGGTCAGAAAACTTACATACACAATTCTAGATTGGAACCTTATATGCAACATAAAATACACTAGTATGGAATTGAATAAAAACACATACAAAGATACGCTACTTGTCTAATTACGTGAATCGAAAAAGCAGATCATGTTCGTTCTGCGTACGAGGTTTGGTTACTCTGTAACTAGGGGAAAAGAGAGGGTTACTACCCTTTGCGTTCCTGCTTCGCGAGGAATGCTTTGATTTGTCTAAGGAATCCGCCCACCCTTCGTATGAATTGTACTAAACAGGCCACGGTTTCCCGATCGAGCTCAGCATGTAGAGGAAATTTAGCTACTGAACACTGGCATAATTATCTTACAATAAACACAACTGTTTTGGAGGTCTGGCACGTGATTTTATAATATAACGACAGCAAACTCGGAGAATAGTTTGGATGCACTTACCCTCTGTTGTTGATGAAGCATCTCGTTGCGGCGAGGGCGTCGTTCGGTGCAGCTTTACGGTGAGAAAGAAGGGAGGTACTCTGTCCTAACGGCGTTGCTCCTCCTATATCGGAGGGTTTGTTGGCTAACTTCGGCTTATGTAGCCGTCTCTCCAAACTAGATTACAAGGTTCGTATTTCTTTGTTTCTCCACTGTCGCAAGGGTTAGGGTGGGTTGGTCCGAGGCCGTCGACTTCTCGATGTCCTCTCAACTTTTCATGGCGTCGCTCACCACTACTTGACTGTTGTCGCCTGCTCGAGTATCGATCTCTCAACATATCTATACTTTCTTATCTATCACTAGACCGATGCTCGTGTCGATTATGAGTTTGTGAGTGCGTGTTCTCGCTTTTCTATTTTTCGGGGCTTGTTTGCCCCTCCTGCGATTTTGTTTTCAGGACTTGGCCAATGCCAGGTGTCTCGGGGTGTGTGTCGCTTCAGTCCCCTTGCCCTGGTGACGTAACTGTCCCAAAGTTCAGGAGGCTGACCCTTTGCTGGCATTCGAAAAGCGGGCCCCCTCCACCACTCGACACTTAGTTCGTTGTTCCGGCTTGCTTCTCTTTACGAAAACTCAGAGTTGTTTACCAGTGCAGCTGGGGAATCTCCTGGGCCCGATCGCCGCATCTCGTTATTTGCGATTTTGTTGTGACGTTAATGTTCGGAGTTCTTGATAACTACAGCTGTGGTTACAAAGTCTTTTCCCATAACTGCCGAACTTAGTTCGGATCTCAGGTTCCAATCTACTTTATGGGGTTAAAAGATTATTATTATTACTTGATGCTCGGCTCCTTTCGCCGTGGTTTGCGAGAAGAAAGCTAAGGAGGAGGTTTCTCAACCTAACGTTCGCCGTTTAGTAGCTTTGTAACTCTGTGGAAACTTTTGCATCTGCATCTTCGATAATTCTCTTCCCATGGCATCGCGGAATGGTCTTTTTCGATATTATTACTTTTATGTCGGGTGGCTCGATTTGGTATCAAATTCCTTAAGATTTTTTTTTTCTCACCCTGGCCCCGTCCAAGCTGAACCGCTTCCAATTACACAAGTGTACACATTTACTTATTTATTCGCAATTTTTTAATTAGTTTAAAGTTTGCTAAATTCAAATTAACGTAGTCACAGGAGTTCCGCCCTGTGACAAAAATGCATAGAACTATATAGGACCCTCAGGCGTGTCTCGATGTGCGAGGTGGTCATTTTGAGAATCTACTCCTGTAACCATTATTGCATCTACCGACGTTTCATGCATATCCAATAAAGCTTTTTCCTTGCACCATATACATCTTACATTTTCCTTCGTATTCTCCTCGAAAACAACAAGTCTTAAAGCTGTAGTTTTTTGTGTGTGCACTCCTACCGAGGCTTTCAGCTGTGCAACGGCGGTCTTTACGGCGCACCCTATATATCCATTCGACCCGCCGAAACTTTCATGTCGTGAATCAAAAATCGTTTTTTGTGATAACTGATTTATGGTACAATGCATTCAAAATGAGCAAAAGGCGATCAATTGCGTTACAAATCAGGTTATCACGAAAATGTCTGTAGATTATACAAGTTTTAACGAATCGAATAATATGTAGGTTTGCTGTATTAAAGTGCCATTGAATTAGGGATACCACCTAGTAATTTCACAGGGGCTCCTCTTTTCGGTGAATACGGGAGTGATGTGGCATGCCCGAGGCCTTTAGTATTTCGTGCTTACCTTTCGTTTGGAACAGCATTGCCTTACAGGTCCTTGTGCTATTCAATTCCGAACAATCAACCAACCACATAGTAATGCGTTGGGCCTTTTCTGGGATTGAGAACGGCCAACACCCGCCGCGGTAACGATGCAACGAGCTTTCAGATATGTTTCGGAGGTATGACTAGTTACACAGTTGTTACGATGACGAAACAAGAGAATCTGTCAACGAATTCTACAAAGCAGCTCTTGCAAGACGTCAACAATCAACCAAAAAAAAAAAAAATGCTGCTAGAAACTCAGTTTCATTGTAGCTTTGACAATAGACAGTTGGATGGCAAATGCAAGGTAAATACGGAGCACTAAGTGGCTCGGGGACGTCACGTCACTCCCCATACTGGCCGAGGATGTGAATGGCTAAATTTTACGTCTTCGATGAACATTTCTTGTATTTTTTTTTTTAACTAAGATATGATAAACGTCTCTGAATCCTTGAACCCGTGTGCTTTCTTTCGTTGGGCTATATGCCAAATACACCTGGGTGGCGTGATAGTCCATGTACGTTATATTTTGTGTCCAATGTAGTGGGATCGAGAAGTTGTTGGCTGTTTTAAATTAACTGCTATAGCATTTATTGTTTAAGCTTTCTTTACTATTTTGAGATTTGTTTTGGCATTTTGTAAATTTCTTTCGAGAATGAGTTTGAATCTTTTGAAGGAATCATTGCTAGCTACCGTGCAGAAACAGATTTTCCTTTATAATTTCTTGCAGAAATTAGATTGCTTTTTCACGAAAATAAACCAAAAATTTCAAGTTTTGATGATAAAGTAGAAGATTCAATTAATGAGGTGTATATTCTGCAGTCAGCAACGTCATGTCATAATGCTGATATCAAGTGTACAAATGTTCTTAACACACGATGAATTTTCACATCCTCCAAATCATTTAGATGAATTTTCAGGTCTTAGTCTGGATCTGTTTATGTCTATATCTTAGTCTCCAGTATCTCATATTACCTTATCAGGACCTTCTTTCAAAACTCATTGTGCAATGTCAACTCACGAAACTGCGACCCCTCAGGGTGTCGTAGTTTCGTGAGTGACCTTTGTGTTTACCCTTTTGGTAAATACGGGGAAAAGTCGTGGAGTCTCCGAGGTACCTGAACCACGTGTGTTACAGTTTAGTTAGCTTCAGCTAGATAAAAACTTCAGTCAAAGTCCGGGCTGTTGCAGTTAGACGGCGGGTTTCTTCGCGTGCTTCCGGGTAGGGTCAACTGATCGTTTGGGTCCTGATTGAGATTAGCCTTTTTGTAAGCCCATTCGTGATGGTATAGCTCTTGGTTAGCCCTGGAGTGCTTGCACGTTCCCTTGAAGAGCTTGGTGGTGGGTGGGGCCCCCGGGAGCCAAATCTTTAATCTTCAAATATGGAATCAATTATTTCAAATCCTTCTGCAATCGGGTTCTCGAAGAAGGCCAGAACCGAATGCTCTGCTTCTTCCTCTGTTATTACTTCATCTGCACCTTCTTGTATCATGTTACATTCTACTTGCCGTTGTTTTTCTAAATTACCCACGTCTATTGTCTCTGAGGGTGTTTATGCATCCGCTAGCACACCGAAGTTGGTCAAAAGATTACGATCGCGTGACTTGTTCGTAGAAACAGCTTCTTGCCAACAGTCTACTATGCTTTCGAAATGTACGTCTTTCGCGAACGTCCCTGTCAATGTTACTCCTCGCCGTACTCTGAACACCTAGTATGCCGTGATATCGGGAACCGATCTTCTGCCAGATTCGGCAGAGCTTTCAGACCAAGTGTTGTAACGGCTGTGCGACGAATTTCTATGCGTAGAGACGGACAAAACCTGGCATATCATATTAGTTTTTTACACCCCTATGCTTCCGTCTGACATAAAAGCTGGATACCTCTTCTGTCCCGTTCGGCTATTTACTCTGACTACTCTTCGGTGGTTTAAGTTTCAGCGTTTTGCCTATGAACAAGCCTCTTGCCGGGGAACTGAGACGTGCTCTCGTTGTGAACTTGCTAATCACGAAGATCACTGTTTTACTCCCACTTGTTGCATTAACTTCCGGGTAGATCACACTGCGTATTCGCGGACGTGCCCGAAATGGCAGGAAGAAAAGAATATACAGCATGAGAAAATAACCCAGCGTCTTTCTTACGCTGAAACGAAGAAACTCGTGTTGGCTCTTCCGCCCCGCGGTTCCTACGCGGCGGTTACACGTAGCTTCAAGTCCGCAAAGGTTCAAACCACATTGAGCGTTTGCCCTTTGTGTGTCTTGCCAGATTTTTTCTGTCACATTGCTTCGAAGTCTACATCTGTTTCGCATCCAAATTTTTCCCAGAAGACTTCATCTCCAGTTCCGGCGTCTGTTGTGCACCCTCGGCCAGATTCCAAACCAGCCACGTTGACGATGATGTAGCACAACGTGAAACGTAAGTACATAAATTTTTCAAAATGTTGACCTAGGTTTCAGTGGCTTAGAGCCACCTTTCTCAAAACGACGAAACAAACTGAATGAGGTTAACTCACACCGTGTGTTTGAGGCTTTCCGTGTGTGTGTACTCACCGTGCGTTTGAGGCATGTGTTGAGGCTAAAGCCTCAAACACACGGTGTGAGTTAACCTCATTCAGTTTGTTTCGCCGTTTTGAGAAAGGTGGCTCTAAGCCACTGAAACCTAGGTCAACATTTTTAAAAATTTATGTACTTATGTTTTACGTTGTGCCACATTATCGTCATTGGATTATACGCGCGCGCGTAAAGACTTTTATTCCCTTTCTCCTAACAGCCGCACTGAAACCAAAAGGGTCAAAAAGAAACTTACACAAAAACTCGATTAAAGTGCCTTTTTCGATGAATCATTCTGCATCTTTCTAATTCATTCAGTGAGCTCTCAATGCTTGAGGACGAGAACCACATGGATAGTCCTGATCCAGTAAAAACAAAACTCGTCCAAACGGTAAGGCAATAAATCTAAGCCGCCGCCTCTAACATAATTTTCTATGTCTCCAACAATTTTACAATGGAACTGTCCTGGTTTTCGTGCCAACAATTTGAATCGGTTGTTCCACATGCATCCTCCTGTGTGTGTTGCACTACAGGAAATCTTGATGCGTCCGACAGCTCAGGTACAAAACTGCCTCACTATAGAATTTATTGCACGGAACAATTACTCGTCGAGGCGTTGCTCTTCTCGTCTCACAACACGCCATCCATAGATCTGATGCTTCAGATGCCTTTACAGACTGTTTCAATGCGTATCTTTGTTGATCATACGCTCACGGTTTGCTCTGTATATTTGCCACCGGTAGTCCAAATGGATTTTTCTACTCTGGATGATCTTATGACACAGCTTCCACAACTGTTTCTGCTGCTTGTATATTTTAACGCACACAGCACTCATTGGAAAAAGCTCCTCTACCAATTGCAAGGGTCAAGTTGTCGAGCGCTTGTTCACGGATCTCGATTTGTCCCTGCTAAATATTGCTGAAGTTGCGTATTTTATTCTCCGACGCGGTCCTTCACTGCTTTGGATCTGTCTTTTTGCACACCGTCACAGTATACTCTGTGATCGTGGTCTGTTTTTTTCAGACCTCTTAGGGTCACCACTTTCCCATTTTGTCGGCGTTATCTACCACTACTGGCAGCGAGTTCACCAGCTTGCATAGGTGGAAAGTTGATTCTGCCAATAGAGATTATTTTGCCTCTTTATCTGTGTTAACGGAAGAAAAGCTTGACTCCGTCTATCGACCAAGCAGTGGAGCAGGTGACTTCGTGCATTCTCAAAGCAGCTGCGTCTTCTGTACAACGCACTTTCATGCAGTTACTTAAATCACCTTAACCTTACGGGAACCACGACTGTTCTGCAGCCCGGAGAGCGCCGAAGAAAGCTTGAGGCATTTTCGCAGATATCCGACTCCGGGTAATATGGCGCGTTTCCAGTGGGCTCGGACGTTTGCTCGTCGCAGCTAACGGAGTCGTGATGGAAGTATGTGTCTAGTATCAAGTTTTCGACTAGTTCAAAGGTTCTTTGGAACAAGATTCGTCGTATCTGTGCCCGTTACACGTCCCACGTAATATCCCGTTTTTGCACGGATGGTGGAACCGTGTCTGATCTCACAATTGCAAATGTCTTGGATGAATCTTTTTCCCAGGTTTCCCGTTGCTCTAACTACAACACATCGCTCCAAGCAGTCAATTTTCCGCAGAACGCAAAGATTTCTTTCCGGCCCTTTACACAGGATGGTTACAACTCTCTACGTTTCTGGAACTACATACAGGCAGCTCTGTCTCGTTCTCGCAACACTGTTGCTGAACCCGATATATTGCACTACGCCATGTTGGGACACTTGGCTCCTAGTTCACTCCATGTGCAGTTGCGGTTGTTTAACTGCATTTGGCTGGAGTAGGAGTTTCCGTCCACATGGTGACATGCTATTGTACTGCCTTTCCCCAAACCTCAGAAAGATCCCACTACTACTTCGAACTACAGACAACTACGCTGCCCACCTGCATGTGCAAACGATCGTTTGGTGCATTTCCTGCGATCCCATATTGTCTTTTACCCGTTCGATAGCAGTTTTAGGCGGATTCGTCCCGGAAGATAAGTTACTTGCCCTGGAGGCGTTTGTTCATGGTGCTCACCTGGTGTCGATCTTCTTTGACCTGAAAAAGCCTATGATCGCAACTGGCGCTTTGGTATTCTCCGTTACCTCCATGCTATGGAGCTCCGAGGAAACCTCCCGGTGTTTATCCAGAACTTCTTAGTTGATCGCACTTTCCAGGTTCGTGTTGGCGCGACATTTTTATGCCACTTTCCCCGGGAAAAAGGTGTCCCTAGGACGTAATTTTAAGCGCCACCTTAATCATCGTTAAATTTAATGGCATTTTATCCAATAATACAATGCTCGTTGTACGTTGACGATTTGCAAATTTTTTTATAACTCGAACATGCGACTTTTAGAGTGCCGCGTACATCTCAGCTTCAATCGGCTGCTTCATTAAACGGATGAAAACGGGTTTCGTTTTTCACCATAAAACACCGTCGGTACGCACTTCTGTCGCAAACAAGGCTTACATCTGCATTCGAGTCCCATTTTAGGATCCGCAGCTATTCTGGTTGTTTCCGAAACCCGTTTTCTCGATATCATCTTCAACCGATCCCTCGCTTTCGCGGTACCTCCTCATCATCTGAAAGTGAAATGAACTAAGGCGCTGAACACCCCTGAAAGTACAGCCATCTACATCTTGAAGCGTAGACAGTGCGTCTGTATCGGTCGTTCATCCACTCCAAGATGGACTATGCTTATTCTGTGTCATGATTCGCTCATCCATCTCGTTTGAAGTTGCTTGATACTGTGGCCCACTAGGTACTCCATTTGTGCACTGGTGCTTTCCAGACTTCTGTACAGAATTTATACGTCGCGGCTCGTGAACTTTCGCTCGAGCTTCGTCATCAGATGCTGAGCTTGCGCTATTTTACGAAGCTGCAGTCTCAACATACCGCTCCTTTATGACGTCGAGTGTTTGAACGCACCCATATGCGCCTCTTTAATGCACGGCTGTCTTGCATACTTGCTTTTGGCATTCGGATGCGTACAATACCGAGCGAGCTCGGTTTGACTATTCCTGACCTTGCACAGCGTTGTGGCTTCTGCTGCACAATGGAAGAGGTTTCAGTCTTTAATTTGCTTCTACCAAATGAAACACTCCCCACGTTCAGTGTGTGCATTTCTACCTTGCACATCCGTTCTGCAAATTCCCAGCATGTCCCATCTTCACAGATGGGTCCATATCTGACCAATACGTTAGTTCTGCTATGGTGTGCTGTGCTATTTTTTTACTTATTGCCCGCCTTCCTGCACAGGCTTTGATTCTCACTGCTAAGCTTCATTCCATTTTCTTCACGTTAGAACACATTCATTGTTATGTATCTGGCAACAGCCAGATGAGAGAACCTTCCAAGCTGCGTGACGCGCGCGTGCTTTGTTTACTTTTTTTTGGTTTCCGTAGTTTCGTATTGTATAAGTTCGAGTAGTTGTTGTTATGCTCGTTCGTGCTTGTGTATCTTAATGCTAATAAATGTTCTTTGCGTGTATGTAAAACGAATCGTATCGTCTCTCAATCTACCTGGCATACATGACATTCATCATGGCTCTCTGTTAGACCTGTGTGTACTCCAACTCACACTCAGTTGCTTTGCAGGATCTTGTTTCTTTGCAGCAGCATCCCACCCGTGTTGTTCCACAACCTTGTTATTTTGCGCGATTTGCATAATCGTGGATACGATATCAGATTTTAACGGATTCCTGAGAACGAGGCTGCAGACTATGCTGTGAAGTCATCAGAGGGTCATCTGCAAATGCCTGTCCCATTCACTGACTAGCTGCATGCAAACTGGTCTTGCTGTTCTTGACGCGAGGACGTGTTTCTGACTTAA
>JJRW01S0011927.1:38358-48374 GCA_001188405.1 Loxosceles reclusa | reverse complement strand
GTTTTCTACATTTTTGACGCGGTCGCCAGTGGTGGGCTTTTGCCCGTTGCCGACTTTGTATTTGTATTTAAAAAGTTAAACAAACAGTCGTGACTTTTGTTTAGAGTGAAGCAGGATTTTTTTTTTACCACAAGCACCAAAATTAAGTAATTGTTATAATTTCATCCAAAAGTTGAAAAAAAGAAATATTCACATATACTGTAACTAAATTGTGTGAACTAAATAAAATAGACTCTAGCAACCTGCTAGAAATGATTATATCTACCTTAAACAATAGCAGCAAGTGGTATTCGTGCATATAAACATGACTCCATTACTAGCTTAAAACATCTTCAGAGCTGTCCTTGCTCATTTGTTAATGTCAGATGTACTGTTTTGTGATATAAACTACATTTATGTTAACAAACTAAGGCTTAAATGCAGTTGCTCTATCCCTCAGTATTTAGGCTACTAAAGGGTGGTGGTATTTTTACCCCTCTTTCTATTTAGCATAACGTAATAAAGCTGAACTGCATCCAAGTTGTACATTCTTGTCTCCGCTTTTGGGACTTTTCTTTTATAATTTTAGTGACAAAAACAATAATTACGTATGGAAATGCCCTTTTTTTTTTCTTTTCTTTAGGAGCTATTTTAGATATTTTGTCAAATGAATTTTTAGTTTTGTGAAAGAAGTTAATGTGGCTGCAATTAATCTGAATGGATGGGGTAGAGATTCTGCCTATGTATAGCACACTATGGGGGATGGGGGGAAAAAAGAAAGAAAAAAAAGTCTGGGAAGCATTTTGCTCAAGAAAGACTGCTTTCAAAGGCCAGCAGCAGGTCAGCACAAATTTGTAGCACCAGTGCAATGCATAGAAGGAATGAGAACACCTCTCAGGGGTTCCTGAAACTTTGGAACTAGCCCTATAAACAGCAGTGCAAAAGACAGACGCGTAAGCTTTCAAGAGATGATAGCATTTCCAGTGAAGATTTTGATTGGCATTTATCTTTCTATAGTGTTTTGCTGACTGAATTTTCAGTGTTGGCAATTCCTTTCTGTGTTTTGCACTGGTCTGCACCTAGGCATTTACTAGGATTTTCAAGACTTTGCATGCAGAAGATTCTTAATGTGACCTGGTTTTTCTGGTTTTGAATAAGTTGAACCTTTTTTTCTTTTTCTTCGTGTTATACATATCTTCTTTATCTTTCACTGTTAGTTACACATCAGAATTAACAGACAGTTTGAGGAGTTGATTTATTTAGTGTAGTAAGGCCTAGAAAGGGGGTCCTTACCATTACTTAAATCAAACTTGCTTTCCTAAAGAAGGGAAATCCCACGTACAGTTTTAATAATAAGTTTGTGCAATTCAAATCAATAGAGTGTTAGAAACTTCTGCGATGTACTTATAATTTTAAATCATGTGAATTATTCAGTTAATTCACATTATGTCATAAATACGTGCTGTAACTTTATAAGACACTTAATATTTCTGCATTTTGTCAGCGTTTGTTTCAGATTTGTCATTTTATTTTATTTTATAAGTAAATTAGATCACATAACTAAAAATGCAGCTTCATGTCCTTTCTTAAGTGTTTTATTTTCGTTTTACTTACCATCCTGATTAATCACAACTTCTGTAACATCTAAAAAATTGTAACAGTATTTTAATAACTCCATATATTTCAGCTGTTTTGAGAAAAATCATAATTTAGTGTATCCTTAGTGAATAGTAATTCTGCAGTTTCCAAAAAAAAATTTAAATTTTTGTTCACATCATCAACTTGCATTCTTATAAGCTACAGTGTAATATGGCATTGTAAGTTGTTCTACTTTATTTTTGTATTTATCTGAATTCACCATGACAAATGCATTTCTTCCTTGTCTGCCTTCAATACTAATATGTCTTTGCTGTACTTTAATGTATTCAGTTCTTGCCATTTTTAAAACTAAAATTGGTACTTCTTTTTTGTCCCTTTTTATCTTATAATTTTAATGTTTTTGTATTCACATCAAGTTTCCAATTTGCCTTTACACTGCACTCATAATTTCTTTATGTTGATACTCTCATTTGATTGCAAACTTGTAACCCAAACTCAGTAGCTTTCCTTGTGTTCCATTCAGGCAATTTCTTGTTCAAGCATTTGAGTGGCTCGACGTTTCAGAGAACGTAAGGAAAGTGTCAAAGACAGAAAACGCATAGGCCGTCCGCAGACTTCCCGCACAAATGAAAACATCGAAAAGGTTTGTGCGATCATGAGTGGGAACAGGCAGCAAACAATAGTGGATATAGCAGAATCAGTTGGGATATCTGAGGCCACATGTCAACAGATACGGATTCAGGATCTTAACATGCATATGGTGTGTCAACACATCGTTCCCCGCATGTTAACTGAAGACCAAAAGTCATATTGAATGGCAGTCAGATTAATATTCTACTGCACTGTGGTTCCTCGATAAGAAACTGTAAAACATACATAATGTAATTTCCATAAAAATATAGAACAGGTGGGGACATCCGCATCCTATGACCAACCCACACTGGCATAGGTAAAGTTTACCAGAGTAAAAGTTCTTTGTACTTATGCTAATACACAGCTGAGTCACATTATTGTGATAAGCAGCTACTATCCAGAGTAACCACCATATGCAGCACAGACGGAACATAGACAGGCTGGTAGTTACTGAACATGGTTCTGGAAGGTGTTTGCAAGGATATTGAGCCATGCTCACCAGAGTTCATCTGATAGCTGTTAGAGAGTGTGCGGTGGAGGTACAATAAACAGCACGATCGAGGTGGTTCCACAGATGATCGATTGGGGTTAAATCCAGGAAATTTGGAGGTCCAGGGAAGTATTGAGAATTCTTCCTCATGCTCTTCAAACCACTCACGTACGATTCTATCTGTGCAAAACATTCCACTATCGTGCTGGAAGATGCCACCTGTCCCAAGAAATAAATCTGCATCCACAAGTGTACATGGTCTGCAAGAATGGATGTACTCTTAATTTGGTTCGTAGAGCCTTGAACAGGAATGAGAGAACTCAGCAAATGCTAGGAAAACATTCTCTAGAACATGATACTAGCCCCCTCCCCCCACCAGCTTGCACTTGTCCAGAAATGGTTGAGGGGTGTTGGTTCTCTGTTGTTTCTTGCCAAATACACCAATGTCTATCCATTTGATGCAGCAGAAAAGTGACTCATCAGAGAAGTCAACCCTTGGCCAATCACTGGAGGTCCAATGCAGGTACTGCCATGCAAATGCCAGCTTCTTCCTGCGATGAATCAAAGTTAGCATAGGTGCAGTCACCATCAATCTGCTGTGAAGGCCCATATGCAGCAGGTTTTGCTGCACTGTGATTTTAGACACACTCAGAGTAGTGCCCAGATTGAGTTTGGCAGTAAGTTGCTCCACTGTAGCATGTCAATAGGCCACAGATTGCACTGTTGCTCACCTCTGACATGTATGGCATGTGGTGCTTCACAACTGCCACACTGCTTATTTGTTATAGTACCATTTTTCCATGTTCAATACACTTTGACCATGGCAGCAAACTACACAGTTTGTGAAATGCTGCTATCCTTGGCCTGAAAGATGATAATCATCCTTTTTTGTAAGTCTAATAAATCATGAGAGCAATGTGCAATGTTTCCCAAATGGGAACAGCAAGCCTTATATACCCACCAAACCTGCTTCTAACAAGTGCCTTACTTCATTGGCTATTTAGTGCTGATGTAAGAAGTAGGCAGTGTTCAAATACTTTTTTGATAATATGGTGTACCTCATAGATGTACAAGGACTAGCAGTATGTGATATGCTGCAAAATAAATGGGATTTTGTCACACCCAAAAGATATGTATGGCAAAAATTAAGATAAATGCCTGATAAAATTTATAGGATAAAACCAATGTAGAATTCGACTAGCTACCATCTGAAGTTATGCATTTACAGAAGTTGAACATAAAAAATAATGTATAGATATATATACTTACTTGGTCAGTTGTGCTGTGAATTGCTCCTTGGTATGTATTGAATTCTGCTTTAGACATAAATGACTTTAAGAGTTGGGAAGTCATAACACCCCATTTATATGGAACAATATTATCTGCATCACCATGACACTGCAGTAGTGGTGTATCTCGATTTCCAACAGCAGCCTGGAATTTTAATTAGGAAAAAAAAATTGTTTAACCATTTGTAGAAAATCTTTGCATATGACAATACAGTGCATATTCTGAATTGACTACTCAATCAACTACTGAGAGAGGGAATGAGATAGAACATATCTATATTTTGAAAAGACAATAGGTTAGTAGGTTGGTTAATGTGAACGGAGAAGTGTCCTTCTGGTATAAAGTCTAAAAAGAAAAATAGAAGTGCTCTTTCATGAGACTTGGTGACACAAAGTGAGGCACTGTAATTTGCACTGTGGGAAACCTTGGAGAAGGATTCAGCCAAGACATCTGCTATAGTGGGATGATCTGACATGGTTCCACCATCTGTGTTCAAACAGGATATTGAGTGGTATGTGTAGCGGCTACAAATTCAACAAATCTTGATCCAAACTACCCTAAAACTAGCAGAAGACATGATGCTGGACATGTATATCTGCAATGACACCCACTGACTGTGAACAATGCAAGTGTTTGCTTCAGCCCTCTGAAACTACAACATATTACCAGGTATCAGATAATGGCAAAAGATGTGCCACGGTTTCCACTGCATTTTGTAAGCTACAGTACAGTTGTGAGTCCACCATGGTTTCGAAGATTTTGGCAAACATGCAGCAGTGCATGGAATAGATGACTCTGTTGCATGGAGAATGCAAGATGTGATTTCAGTCACTGCTTGATCGATGATGGGAGCCTCTGCCATATCTGCCATTAGTACAGCCAGTGATGCAAATTACTTCCAGTTGTCACAGTGAATTTTTGACCAAGGCACATGGGTAGAATCATAACCTACAGCAGTGGACTGTTGCAACAAAACTAGAAAATTATCACTACCCAGTGAGTCAGAAAGGGCAAAACATTACCCCAAAGGATGGTTTGGCAGGGTGCAGAAAGAGATATGAAAAGCAGTGAAGGATTTAGTAACAGAATGAATGTAGGTGTTCGCACATGTGTTCAACAGGGATAAGTCAAGGTCTGTGAGCAAGCGCTTGATCAGCCAACCAACTTTTGCTGTTTGTATCAGGGAAACCCCAAAGCTAACTACGTCCAAATAGCTATCTCCAAATTGCAAAAACAATAAAGGTAATTGCTTAACGAAATCTTCAAGGTTTAGGAAACTAACATGTTCACCCAGAGGAATACAGACTACGAGAAGGCAACAAGCAGATGCGAATGGCAACAACATGTAGAGACATCCAAAGAATCAGTAATGTGTGAAGAATAAGCAGTGCCACACCAAAAATTCCTGGAGTCTCAGAAAAAGCATAACTGCAATAGAAGGTGCTGTAACGACATACCTTCACTTTGTTTGCTGGT
This sequence comes from Loxosceles reclusa, assembly GCA_001188405.1. Taxonomy (NCBI): domain Eukaryota; kingdom Metazoa; phylum Arthropoda; class Arachnida; order Araneae; family Sicariidae; genus Loxosceles; species Loxosceles reclusa. The sequence goes on along the minus strand of JJRW01S0011927.1, from coordinate 42,907 downwards.
TTCAAAAACGTCTCTTGTGGGGCAAAATACATTGGAGAGAATTGATGAAGTAACTGTTTGATATCGTTTAAGTTAGCCTCAAAACTATGACAGTTCCAATGTAGTTTTTGAAACTGCATAGAGTTAAGTAGGAGGGGGTGACTTTGTTTGGTGATACTCCCGATTTAAAAACATAACTGTGGTTTAGTGGAAGTAAGTGCATATATCTCCATTCCATCCTCTGTAATATTACCCAAAGATTCAGGTAATAAAAAAAAGCACCATGACAAATGAGTCCTTTTTCCAAATGTTGCATCAACTTTTTGGAGTATCTCCATACCTTTTTTCTTTTGAACAACTGTAAAACCATCATTGTTTTTGTTGGAGCTCATTGCAAGGGCAAACACTTCGCTGGAGTACTCTCCTGAGTCTGTTGGTCTTCTGCACACGATAAAACAAAAGTTTCGAGTACAAGTCACTGTAATGGAAGTAGGGAAGCTATGATCCACTTGCAAAACTCACTGTTGCTATGGAATGGGTAGCAGATGAGTAGAAAGTCCCACTTCGCAGCAAGACAGGAATGACAAGTTATATACATGAGTTTCAACATACGATATACTTTTCATTGTCTCAAATTGATGAAAAAAAAACATGTCTTTCTCTTCCTTATACTTATGACATGCTCTTGAATATAGCATTCTGTACAATTTCCATACTGTGAGGCTCTGGGGAAACCTGCAGTTTTGTAACCAGAACTTTCTGGCTGATCATACCTTTGAAATCTGTGCTGGCATTGCTGTTTTCTTTAGGAAGAAGACGTTCCTGTGTCAGTTGTGCTCTCATGGACTGCAAAGCCACAACAGGTGGAAGAATGTTTGGCCATAGCCAAAACACTAGCAATTGAAACAATAGAATAGATCCAGAACATATAGGAATGCAGACGTCAAAGAAGTTAACCAGTGGTGTGTTTAAGGTCAAGATAAGATGTTTTGTTGATACCTGTTATCTGCCCTTATGGTATGAAATTATCTGCATCGCCGCAACAACCTGACCCTATAACTTTGCCAATACTGCAATCTCGTTGCAGATTTTCCTTTGATATTACTGCACAAGAACAACTAAATTAGCAAGCAATTGTCATTGAAATAAGGACAGGGATTACACAAACATAAGCGGTTTCATCCAGGTGGACCTGGGATCATGGCTTTTAAATGTATTTTCATTTATGAGCTAAACCTTGAATACATTTGGCAATAACAAAGTGACAATTTGTAAAATGACAAATCGGTGACATGGACTAGAAGGAAACCTGGTAATGTTTCAACAGCAGTGGTAGCAAAGTAATTGGTTCATGGCTTCTTGAACCCCCCCCCCCCAAATCAAAGTAGCGGCAATTGTATCCATAAAAAATTATATATTAATCAAGCTTCTGGTGTCCCCACCCACCAGCAAGACCAACAAAGGAATGTGCATACATGCCTGAGCTAACTGTGAGTTATACCATCACAACTGGGTGAACAAGAAGGCTAATCAAGCCAGACCCTCATGATTTGTTGATTAGTAGGTTAATTGGAATTTAATAGCACAAGGATAGAGACATGTAAAGACCATGCTGTGGCAAGCACAATATAAAGATGAAATTCTGAATGGCTCAGGCACATCTGGGATGCCATGTCATTCTCCGTACTCACCAAAGAGTTGAGTCCTTGAGAGGCGTCATAATCAATTGTATCCGAGCTGGGAATACTGAACTTCCCTGCTGGCTAGCTGACTGCAGCAGCCAAAGACACAAGTGAAGTTTCTGTATATCTGAAGCTAAGGCCAAAACAGTGTGCTGGGGGCCAGTACCTCAACTACCGGGATAACTTCTTCCAGTGACACAAGTTGGTGCACATGGCAAACATGCTGCTATGCTAAGGTGAAGCAATTAGCTCCCCCTCTGCCATGCAGGGTATTATTTACGTGGAAATGTTGCATGGATAAAAACCCCCATTTTAAAGATGCACACATTTTAAATATAATTTGTAAGGAGAAAGTTCAAATTGGAAACCATTTCCAATCTGAACTTTCTCCTTTCTTCGCAGTGTCAAAACAGTGGGTACCCTAGAAGGAAACTTTATTAAACAAAAAAAGATCCTTAAAATTATATTAATTAATACGTAATATTATGACTCTTTTGACATAAAGAAGAAAGAAAAGAAAAAAATAAAAAGAAAAGAATTAACTTAAATTTTAAATCTTCAAAAATGCAAAGAAGCCAGAAAGACGTAAGTTCTAAAAGCCTAGTCATTTTTTTCCCCCACTTCCAAAAAGAGAATTGGTGAACATAATGTTCTTAACTGTTGAGTGAAATGAAATAGCATCCCCACTCGATTCCTAGAAAAGCAGTTCACATAATTACTATCATAGCAATACTGGTGCCACTGGAGAGATCATGTGATGCATTTTGGCTAATGGGCAGCATTCATCCTTCCCCACTCAGTGCTGTGAAAGCCTTGTTATTTTTCATTCACAATGTGACTTCTGTTAACACAATTTCGCAGGAGACCAGTCGAGTTTTCCCCCTTTAAAAAAAGTAAACTAACCACAGTACCCCTTACTGTCCTCTTCTCACTTAGCCAATGGAAAAAACAATCTGCCTACTTTGAAGTAACAAAAACGGCACCCTTTCTTGAAGACACAAAATAACAAAAGGCACACTAAGGTGCTTTCTTGGGGTGATCTCGCATTAGTTGCTATGCCCAGATGAGTGACACCATTCAGATGGAGATAGACAAACTGTTTTTCCATGATTTTGGGAGCCACGAATTTGAAATCAGAGATGGGAGGCCCAGTATACTGCAAAATCTGTTGACTTTTTGTTGAGTATAGGAGTAGTCTTGAGCAATGCAGCCTACTTCCAATCAGGGATTCGCTTTTTGATGAAACTAGATATGATAATAGAAACATAGAAAATGTTCTTAATGATTGAGTGACAGAGACAGACAAACATTGCATAAGATTGTGATGAAAAATACGAAGTCTGCAGCTGCAAAAGTGACTGTTGAGTTGAATATCATGCTCACAAATCCTATCAGCACCAAAACCACTTATCAGTGCTCACAATGCTACCAAGAGGAGACAGTGGTGCCAAAGTCATAAATCTTGGACTGTGGTGCAATGGAAAAGGGTCATTTGGTCAGATGAGTCGAGCTTTACACTGTTTCCGACTTCTGGCTGAATTAACGTTTGGAAAACACCATCCCAAACTTATGCTCCAGACTGTATCAAAGTATTCTCCCAAACCCACCATTACCCTGCAAAGGCACATTGTTGGCAACAACTACATAATCATTTTCAATGACCAGGTCAATCCCATGGTGCAAAGTTTGTTCCTTGATAGTGATGCTGTTCATTAAGACGACAAAGCTCCTGTTCACACAGCTCACATCATCTAGGGCTGGTTTTCTGAGCACCAAGATGGAAGTTTCACATCCGCCATGGTCTCCACAATCAATCTTAATATCACTGAGCACTTGTGACCAGTGTTGGAGACAAATGTGCAAGCATACTATCCACCTCCATCATCATTACTGGAACTTGCCAATGTTTTGCAGGAAGAATGGTAAGAGATTATCATGAAAACTATACAGGACCTCTATTTCTCAATCCAAAGAGACTGCAAGCAGTTCTGAATGCCAAAGGTGACACATTAGTCAAGGTTATATATTTTTTGTTGGGTGTTTCCATATTTTTGTCAACACCCTGTATAAGCATGAAAGCTGATAAGAGGAATGACAAAAACCAAAAAGAGCTTCAAATGGTTAAAGGACATAAATATATATTATGAAAGTCTGGAATACTGAAATAGAACAATGGCACAAAAAAGTTGTATGTAAACAAACCAATTAATGATTTAATACAAGTCTATAAAGTTACAAAAATTAGTTTAATTCACTTCTGTCACTAAAAGTAATGTTCCAGTACATTGTAGCTATTTTATGTTACAAACAAGCAAAGTTCAATAAAAGAATCACAAAGATGAATTAACTCAACAACTTAGTTTTTGTAACTTTTCCTAACTGCACACAAGCTGGTAGATTTTTCACATGCATAAGGCTGCAAAAAAATGCTAATAATTTTCAGCATAGATATACGGACCCTGAAAACCTCTGAAGAAGGTGCTATTGTGCAATTTAATCACATTTTATTCTGGTGGTATGAAGGTTAGTCTGGTTACTATACTGTGTATTACAAAGTTTAAAAAAATGCTGTTAGGACAGAGTACTCAAAAATATTAAATCCTCACAATTTAAGTTTCCAATGAGAGTCATACAAAACAAAGTTAGAAACATTTCACCGAAGTTGTTTATGGAGAGCTTATAAAAGAAAGTTTTAGTGAACATTTGAATGAATGATACATGAACAAAAAAACAAAAACAAAAAAAGGATCTGAAATTTTTTCAGTATGAAAGAACAATTTAAATTCAATATCAAAGGAGAATATGGTGAACTCCTTAATTTTTGGTGCACCATGTGGGAAAAAAAAGCTCCTTATCAAAGTGATTTAATTATAATATAGTAATAATTC
>JJRW01S0011924.1:51016-61593 GCA_001188405.1 Loxosceles reclusa | reverse complement strand
CCTGGCAAGTGTAGTTCAACATGCAAACTTCAACATATCAGGTATTGCAATAGGTTTTAAAGGTCTTAAATAAGATTCTTCATTTGAACTTCCGTTTTAGAACAATCTTACAGTATTCAGATGAATTGTTGCACCAGGCTTCGAATAAAACAGCGAACTCCCAAAGTGAAGGAAGTATTCTAAAATGGGGTGTTCGGGCAACTCATGGTTTAGGGACGGAATTGCTCGCTGTATTCGTCTTAAATAACAAGGGGAGGTGATGTTTGCTTGTTTGTTATGTTAACCTATAAAAAAAAAAAAAAAACTCGTCGTAAAGCTCAGTTAATTTCATAATTTTTTCACTTGTACTTTGTTTTACACAATTGACATTAAACAGTAGTCTTAACTGCTCTTGTGCTGGTATAGATGTACTCGATGAAAAGTTCTTGTCAGCGTCTTGTAACTGCACAATATGTATAATTAGAATGGTGACTAGTTTCGAAAATTATAGTCGATTGCCCTCGTCAGATCCACGCCTGGTATTGTGTAGCGATTCACGGTTGTTCCTGTTTTTGTCAAAAGGCTTTCTTTCGTGTCGCGGAAGGAGTTGATGTAATTGGGCGGTAGCTCCGGTCACGCCTTTTGGTGCGGCGGAAGGAAGATTGGTTTTGTGATTAAAAGTATGGGTTAAGTTCAGCCATGCGGTGGGGTAAGACCTTTTGTTTTAGACATGATTCTTTCGAACCAGTCACCGCCCCCACGCCTCTCAAGGAGGGTATTAGCGCGGCCCAGCCGCTGCGCGCTCAGAGGTAGAGGCGCCATAAGCAACAACCGCAGAATTCGGTACCAGGTTCACCCAACCGACTGAACGCCGGAGCAGAACAGCCGACAGAGCTAGTACTGATATTAATATCCGTCGTCGCATCGGGACGGAGGCAGTCGTCGGACACCCCTTAGGGTGGGTTGACCCGGTCACGCCGCTCCTCGCGCCGGGTTCAGAGCTCTCAGTTAAGTGGTTTAGTGGTGCAGAGCCCCGCCGGACCGAATACGGGCAGGCATATGAGGAATACACCGCCACCGACCTATCCGAAAATACGCCCTGCCATAACTGCACGAATATCCGGATAGCCCAAGCCGTAACCCTAAGACCAAAGGCCAGAGGGCTCGTACCCAGCCGGATGGCAGCCGTCCAAAAACGATACGTCTGAGATCTCTACTCTGCGAAGCAGTAGTAGGGTAAAACTAACCTGTCTCACGACGGTCATGCGGTGGGGTAAGAGGGTGTTGAGGTGGGTTCATTGACTAGAGAATTCTTTTGGGAATAGATGGTGAAAGTTTCTAAAGTTTCCAGTTCCTAGGGAGATTGAGTCTTCCTTATGATCTTAGCATTAGAGAAAATGAATCTGTGATCATGGTCCCAGCAATGTTGTTCGATGAATGATTTATTTAATTCACCTTTTCTCACATATTGTTCGTGCTCGTGAATACGAAATTTTAGGCACCTGCACGTCTGCCCAATGTATGACCTCCCGCATTCACATGGAATTTGGTAGATGCCCCAATAATTGGTTTGAGGGATGGTACCTTTGACATGGGAAATTATAATTTTGTTGGAAGGGAGAATGGAAGTTTGAATTTTAAATTTTGACAAAATTCGGGCAATTTGGTTGCTTGTGCGGGGGAGGGAAGAATCACCTGTCCTTAGGGAAATGAATTTCTTTACGGCCTGGTCAATTATGTTTGGACTAGAGCCCCGTTGTATGGCAGTGTGCTTCAGATGGTCTATTTCTCTGTAAAAGGAAGACTTAGCAGTGCATATTTTGATGGCCCGAAAAACATATGGTTTGGAAGGCCGCGAACTTCTGTTGAATGGGATGGCAGGATTTAGAGTGGGGAGGCAGTGAAACAAAGTGGTATGTGGTAAAACCGAGGTGGTGAATTTCTCAGCGGTTTTTTAAACCAAAACATCTAGGAACGGAAGTGAATTGTTATTTTCCGGGACGACTGAATTGAATGTGGAGGTTCAATTGAATTCATGTTATCAAGAAAATGTGGTACTTTTTTGTGGAGTGTGGTCGTGGAGTACAAATGTGTCATCCACATAGCGTATCCAAACAATAAGTTTGATGTTTTGGAAAAGTTTGCATTCGAAATAATGCATGTATATGTCTGCCAGAAGGGGGGATAAAGTACTGTACACGTGTTCGAGTCCCGGTTGGCATGGGTGTGTGTGTTTGTCTTCAAGTTATCATGTTCATCTCGTGTCTGGCACGGTATGATCTTACTAGGTCCTTGAGCCATAAAAAAAACAATCATCAAACAGCTTCTAGACGATGAATCTCATTTCTTGGCGTCTTTATTGAGTTGAGCACCGAAAAGCTGTCCTGCCCCTTTAAGCACGGGAAATGAAAGAGATGTTGCATCACTTCGAGGTACCACGAGAAACATTTAGTGTTTTATATATATAGGCACTGTGTTTGACACGGCATGTTTAACAGTGGGTCCTTCAGTTCTAAAAACCAACCAATGTCTTGGAGAGGAAGCCATCCCTCTCCCACTCTCTCACACATACTTTAAGTAACAAATATAAGCTGTATCACGTAAGACTGAAAAAGAACTTCGTATTTCATATTTTTTATTATATCCACGACGATTGGGAACCATATTCGGTTACTCTCATTTATAAATACTCTTACTTAGGAACACGACTTCAAATTTCTCCAATTGTTCCTTTATCTACAATGCGCTGTAGTAGCCCAGAAGTCAGTAGTTTTTGTTCAGACCGTTTCATTAATCCTACCGCATAGAAAACGTGTCAAGGACGATTGTTGTAGCGATCAGCAAAAAGCAGGCGAATATTGAACTTTCCAGATAAGCAAGGAATAAAGATATGATTTTAGATACGCCTTTGTGTTACTCTGCGTTAGAAGAAACGTGTGTAAGTAAGCGGAGAGCCGTGAAATTGTACGTGATTGCTAGTAGTAAGGAGGAAGCAACTTAAAAATAATTTTGTACCTATATTAATAGATAGCCTTAAATGTCACTTGTGTATGTCTTCGAGGTGTACAAACGATTGAGCGTTTCGTTAACACATTGTGTTTATTACAGCATGACCTTTGCAGGTGCTTGTGTCATTAAATTCTCAATAATCTAACCAAATCAATCGCTGTTTGTGTGGGCCAACAGATGGGCCACTATGAAACAACTGACCAAAGAGTAATGAACCAGGTCATGTCTCGACCACTGCCCAACGAATTGCTGAATGTTTCCAGAGTTGGCATTTATGTAAGGTACCTATGTCAACGGTGAACCGTTGTAAATTACGCTACGAATGCGCGTAAATCAGAACCAACGTATTGAACCATCGACAAACGTAAGGAGGTTCCCTTTTTGACAAGTCATGGCTTGCTGTGCTTAGCAGATGCTCGAGGGAGAATACAGCGAGGTAAACTCAACCGAGAAGAATCACCACGACATAGTTTGTGCAGCAAAAATAAGCAGGGGGAGCTGGGGACCATTCCACCCATATCAGAGATCATTCCACCCATATCAAGAAAAGAGATACTTTCAGTTGAACCTCCCAGCAAGTTACTTACTAGATGACAAGTACATCTCTTCACGATAGCTGTCTATTCCAGTGATACCAGCGGGATAATATATATATATCTTACGACGTTGAGATGAGATAAGAATTCGGCTTCTTTAAAGCCCCTAATCGACACCGAAATAGTTTTTATTGGAATTTGATGCAGAAATGTAAAAAAATGCCAGTGTTTTCTGAAATTTATATGCATATTCTGCTCCAGTGCTGTGATTGACAGCTAACCGCTACCTCGAATCGAGCAATTTCTTCGAAACTTGCCCCTTACTGATTTTACTCTTCTATTATTTTAATACGTAAGGAAACCGCAAAGAGGCACGCGTTTTCTCCAGGAAATGCTATTCAGTCGCACGGTCCTCTCAAGAGCTGACGAAACAAAAACTGTTACTTTTGAAGGGCAGTAAAACTGGTTGTAGTTCATGATGAAGAGTTGTAGGTGTTAGAGACTTACTAGTTCGGTACGCGTGACGTATACTTCTGTGAATTTTAGGGCTTGATCCTAGCTCTTTTTAAATATTGTAAAGAAAAGTTGTCGATGCCGGATTCGGATCGTTCAGCTCCGGAGCGACTGCTTTTCCATTTAAGCTACGTCGACGAGTAACTGGTAGCTTATATTGAAGTCCTTTGTGGGTGGATATTACAATATTTGTTTCCTGTAAAATAGCCAACCGCGATGGCGATCGTTACCGGTTGAGATAAACAGACAGGGAAATGTCTATTACTTGAAATATATACCTTGTGCTGACATGGCTTAGGAATCGTCGGAACCTCATTTGGTTTCGTATTTTCGAAATATTTTTCATATATATGTTTATGACATTCATCTTATCTTCAACAGTAACTCAAACCGGGGAGTATCTTAACTTCTGAAGCGAGAGTACCTTAGCTATGCGGGTCGAAGCATCGTCACAATAGTTGTTATTGTGGCTCTTGATTAAAATGGATGTCAACACCATTGTATCTTTAGGATGATTCAAATCCAAATATCCTAGTTTTGGGATTTGAACCAACCTAAGTATACAATGGGATGTAAGCCCGTTAGGAGTTGTGGCGATGTACACAAGTAACATTGTCTTAATACAATAAAATAGAATGTTAGTAAAAATTTCGTTTTAAAGACTGGGGAAGTTTTTTTTAAACGTTTAATTCACCCGTAGTATCTGATATATGACCCTGTAACGTACAAGAGTAAAAAGGCTTATTTTATAGCTATTGAAAAAGAACAAAAAAACTTATAGGCTCCATTTTCTTGTCCTAGCTCGATGACGGTTCAGGCACAGTTGGATGCATGTCGTTTTCTAACACCATGTGCTATCGATGGCCATTTTGAATTAATACCAGGATTCTATATACTCAATAGCAAGTCGATTCAGGGGCATCTCTGGGGTTACATGATGTTTTTCTCTGTTAAATGAAATGGTTCAAAGTAAATTTACATACGTATTCGACAAACTGTAATTTTTATTTTGTGATTCTCGTTTGCATTCGTGGCTTAGTCTAATAAAAATCTATGACATCCATCTCACTGATGTAAAACGTATAAAATAAAATTGTACAGATCACAAAACAAGTCAATTATACTGAAATGTATTTGTCAAACTAATTTAACTCATTTGCAATTTAGTAATATATTCATTGAAAAACAAATTTAACTTATACGTATTTTAAATGTTATTTTATAAAGTAGATATCAGTAGACTGTTGTTACTTAACTTGAATGAAAATAATAAACTGTGAAGTGATCTCTACATTGGACATGGTTTGCTGCTGTCCAATCACGGCCACATTAAATAGCAAGTCCGACATTGGAACAAAACTCCTCCTCCATGCGATATTCTTAAATAACTTTACTTGTTGTGGATTGGCTGGTAGCCTGGTAGGAATGCTTACGTCTATTGCGGCACATTGGCGTCATTTAAGGACATAATTTGGAGGTGAAGTTCAGTTTTGATGTCGAGTCTGCTATTCAGGATGGCTGTAGATTTACTGAATTTTAGTTTTTCGGTTTGACAATTACTTGGGTAAAAATATTAATTAACAAAGATGTATTTCCGTTAACGAAATTGAAACTATTATATCGCTCTTTTACAAGTCAATGATATGCTTTTGTCAAGACTCAACAGGACTTTTGAATTAAACATAAAATTTAGTAAAGTTTCATTCTTAAGTCCGTTCATTCATAATGAGATAGGTAAATATGCATTTTTTCTTCCTTTTCATTATTTTTTTTATCAGGAGTTATGCCAGCCATTGTTAAATTAATGAATGCACTTCACATAAGAAAGAAATGAATTGCAAATCCACTGTCTAATTTCAATGGTGTCAAGATAAAAGTAACTTTTAAATGAGAAATTTGATAGAACTGTATGTATCAAGTCCATCTTAGTTAAATACTTCCTTCATCATTTGAAAGTTTTCATGAATGGCATGGTCACTGACTACTTAATATACTGTCCATGGGACATATTCATTAAATGAATAGAACCTATGCATTAAATGTGGACAAGTCGCCTTTTAGCAGATAAATTTAGCAATGTAGAAAATGTGGAGTAACTTCATTTTGGTCATAAAAACTTTAAATTCAGTAGGGGGTAAAAAACAACGCACATTTGCGATAGAATTCAGTGAAAAGCGCAATTGTGACCAAGAAATTTAAATTCCGTGCCCTACAGCTACAAATAAATTTAACAAAATGCTTATTTATTTGCTTTTTTTAAGTCACCTTATTTTACCACACAGGAGAAGGTGCTTTCTCTTGTGCAGGTCACAAGTTTGTCCTCAATTTGAGTATGAGGTTCAATTTTTTGGTGGTTGTAACGTCATGCAGGAAATAGAATATTTGCAAAAAGTTCAGAGAAGGTCTCCAAAATTTTGCTGATGGTTACTGATTGGTTGCTGATTGGTACATCAATTATACAGGGTAATTGAAAGAGTCGAATCTATATTTAGTTTGTAGGAAAGGTTAAGTGGAAAGGTATTTGATGCAGCCATGCGTCGGCTTTGGCAAAATACATAAAATGCTGCCTTTACTTGGCCTCGTTATTTGCATTGGTGTTTATATTAAAATAAAAAACTTTACAGAGAAAGGGTGAGAGGGAGGGGGAAGTTAATAGAAACAAACGAGCACCACAAATATCTAAACAACTCTGAAAATTGAGTATAAAAAGATTTTTTTTTTGCGAAGTCAATGCCAGGTTTACTGCGTTTGAAAGGGGGCGTGAGTAGCGCTGCCATCTATCCTCGACCGTCTTCGCCCACAACTAGCTACAACAGGTATTCTCAAGCGAAATTTTGTTGTGGCCGGACTAACGACGACGATAATGCTGAAGAATAGCCTAAAAAATCAACGATGTCAGGACAGTATCTCTCTCCTTGTAGCTGCATTCGAGGACGACTGCTTTAAAAAGTTTTACGCACGGGCCACCAGGGCACAGTCCTTGGCCTCCAAAATTTAGAAGGACCGGAAATTAAATTTAACAACATTTTAATTCACTTAATTTAATATATATTTATGTTTAAATAGATGGTAAGGGGTTTCCATTGCGCTGTTAGACTCTGAGCCCAATAGTCTGTTGATCAGGTTTTGGTCTTTTATTGCTGTCATGGCTCTCTCTAGTCCATAAATAGGAAAGAGATTATTCATTCTTTACACAAGTGAAATACATCGATATAAATTTGCGTAAGAGTTTTCACGACAGACAATAATTGTGTCTTGAAATGGAATTGCGTTCTGTTTACGCGATTTGTTGTATTTAACTCGCATGGCTGTCAACATGTTAATCAGGTGTCAAAAAGGGATTGACGAAACAAGATATGGAAGCTCTTGGCAAAGTGCAAGTGAAGCCGTATTGCTATATGTTTATGATGTTTAGCCGTTATTCACCGTAAAAAGTCTTATCAGTTATTCTATTTCGAAATCGAAACTAGTCCAGGTAATTCATGATAATGGGTTGAATCGATTTTGCGGAAAGTGTAACTTTGCTTGTGATTCATTCGTTTGACGTAGAAAGGTCTGCGTGTTTTCTGTAGCAAGTTGTGCAGCTGGCATACATTAGTGTTTTTAAATATACTGTTTCCAAATTTCAGTTACAGTTTTGTGCACGACCAAATGTAAAGTCAAGATAGAGAGCCAAATAGACATAAAATGTGCATTATCAAAGCTATGATGTTAAATGCGACACGATACCATACGATACAAAGCACGCACTTACAAGAAAAATTACGCTGACAAGTAAGCATATTGTTTTGAATTAAGAGATATCTTTTACACCAGGTAAAAAGAATAATATACATCGAGACATACATATAAAGTAAAGGGTGCACCCTCTTAGATTAATCTTGAAATTGCGAGAATGGTTGATATGCGGCCATTTTCAAGCGGTACTCTAGTGGCGTAAATAGAAATTTCTCGAGGTAGGGAATGCAACCTTTAAAAAAATCTTGATCAGGTGCTTGTTGTTAAATGCCGCATTTATGATTAGCTAATTTGAACTTCAAATCACTGTATAAAAATAGATATGTACACCAATGGTCAAAAGTAATTGAGCAAGGATAGTACAGTGGAACTTGGCTAATTCGAACGTTTTTCTCCGGTCCCTTGAATTTCCTATTAACGTAATGTTAAAACATCGTATATAATTCGAATTTATTTTGTTTAATTCGAAGACAAATTTAGGACTGAATCACTTACACATACTCCAACTTAAATAATCTCCATGACGAATGACACCTTATAACTTCTTCTAGTACGCTGGTGCTTGAAATGAGTCGGACTATCCTTCTGTTTCCTGACAACTGTCCGGCCCACAACAGCATCCCCCTGCTAAAAATGTTAAGGTACAGTTCTTTCCACCTAACATGACCTCTGCTGTTCAACCCAAGGATCGGGGATAATCAAAAACTTTAAACATTTTTACAGACGTCATGTCCATACCATATTAGCAAGTATCGGTACTGATGAAAAAGTGAAAATTGATCTGCTGTAAGCTGCACGTAAGAGTACCAATGCGTGGCAACAAGTAATGGCAGAAAACATTGCCAACTGTCTCCGAAAAGCAGGCTTATAGCATCCACGGGTTGAAAAGCAGCTGGATAAGGACAGTACTGAGACAGTGCCAGTCCCAGAGAACTGCGAAGATTTAGGCCATGATGTTCCATATGAAGAATTCGTAGGAATGACTGAAGAGTCGGATATCTGTGGGAAATTGACAGATGAGATTTTGGCGACGTTTGAAGAAAAAGAGCGCCTGCGAGTCATCTTCAGACGAAGAAGTGGATCAGACTAAACTTCCTGAAGACCCTATTCCAACATCGTCGGTGGCCTTGGTGCACATCCAGCACTTAAGGAGGTTTGCTGAGGGGCAACAACATGTAAATGACTCTCTTTTTAGGTCACTCAACATTCTAAAAAGAATTTACACTCGCCAAGAAAATTAACTCGAAGAAGCAAACAAAAATTTCAAGTTTCTTTGAAAAGATATAAACTCTTGTAGCTGCACTTTGTTTTCCTCTACTTCAGTGAACTTTATTAGTATGCATGATGCGATGATTCTTTTTTTGTATGCCTGTACTCTTAATTCAATACACATTATGTAATTCCAATTTATGGATAATTCGAATTCTTTTCCTGGTCCCTTTGGGTTCGAATAAGCCAAGTTCCACTGTATTTAAAAGTTCTTTTCTTCTTAACTCTTAAGGAAGGGGGAGGGAGATATTAATGATTGCAGTTACAGAATTACAGATACAGAGCTACAGAATTTATTCCTTATGCGATGAATTAATTGTGTTAGCCACGAAATTGTGCTTGCGACGGATTGTCGCTGAAAGAGTTTGAACATCATTATTTTAGTTGTCGTGCCGGTGAAACTTAAGGCCTCCACACAAAAACGATCTTCACTGGGAAGTGGGGACTCTTTGAGCATATATGCCATTCCAGTGGCACAGTGGTACCGCTGATGGGCTACTGTGCCGAGGAGGCTGGGTTCGAGCCCCGGTCGGCATGGGTGTGTGTGTGTTTTTACCTTGTTCATGTTCATCTCAGGTCTGGCACAGCATGATTTTAATAGGTCTTTGTGCTATTAAAAAAAAAAGCATCGCCATCTTGGAGCATATGACGGAGCCTCCTTCCCCCCTCCCCCCACTGCGGGGTTTATCTCAATATGCCACTGATCATGATTCATGACAATTGTGATTGGCACATAGTATAGATTTTCTACATAGATGTCTCAAACGATTTAGTTACATTATTCGTTACTTAACAAAAGGAAAAAAAATAATGACCCGTTAATTAATACGGTCAAAGGAGGGATGAAAATTCCTATGACGGCGATTTGATATAACGGTAAAAAGAATAAAATGCTCGCTGATGATAAGTTGATTCAAAACGAAAATAATGACAAGTGGAGAAACAGCTATATTTCTACATTGTTTGCTAAGCAATGAAAGGGGGGGGGGAAAGGAAACTTTGGAGTCACTAGAAGAGAAAAACATGTCCAGTGTCTTCAGAATTGCGAAAAAAGAAAATTTCACAATATATATCAAAGCTGTCGTAAATACGATCGCGCGCGCGTAAAGGAAGCAACAGACCCGAAATCCACAGGGGACAGAAAAACATATCTAAGCGTTTACGACAGTTTTAAAAACATGACGAAATTTTCTCCCCTCTCATCGCCTATTGATTAAGCTGTTGAATAGGTATTGATTGAATATGTCTTTAACACCGTCTTTATGATATTATATATTACTAACGTTAACCCGTTGAATTTCAATGGGAAACTAATATATTAGATGAGAGGGCGAAAGTTCTACCCGTTCTTAGTACCCATAAAGAAATGCAAATAAACGCAAAATGAACATTACGTATGATTCTGCATAATTCCCATTGCTATCTATGACGTCTTGCCATCTTTCTGGTAGGAGATGAATCCCACGGCGGTAAAATTCCGGCGGTTTCGAGTCAAAAAAGTCTTGGATGGCAGTTTTCACAGCATCGAGATCA
>JJRW01S0011898.1:33582-44150 GCA_001188405.1 Loxosceles reclusa | reverse complement strand
CTTTAATTTGAATTGAATAAGGATAAAAAATGTTCTTTCCATATGCCATTTAGTTTTATGGACTTTGGATTTAAGACTGCCACTCAATTAGACCATTAAGTTGAGGAAACTTTTACTGTATTTCATAAAATATACCTCTGTCATTGCTCAAAATTCATTGTCCCTCGATTTGGTGTATGTAAAGTGTAAGCAAATTTTGCTTACACATGCATTTCAAACCTTTTGTATTCTTTTCAGAACTTCGTTGGAATATGTAGGTATGACATTACATGGTGTGTGTGTGTGTGCGTAGAGAGAGAGAGAGAGAGATCATCAGCAATCCACTTCAGGGTAAAGGCGTTTTCAAGATTTGTGATCCAAATCTCTTCTTTCACAAGTTACTCCTGCAAATTTCATATGTGGCCATTTCCTGAGATCTTTCTCATTTTTGCAAACATTCAATAACCCGTTTTGTCCACGTATTATCATTCCTTCTAATGATATAACCTGCACACTTCCATTTCAGTTTCTTCAAATATATGATTATGTCTGTGATTTTGTTCTGCCGTCTAACCAAAGTATTTCTCTTAGGATCACTTTTTATAATACCCAACATGCATCTTTCCATACTTCTTTGTGTGGTGTATAATTTCTGAATTGCTTTTGTTTTGATTGGTTATTTGAAGTTTCATGGCTCAAGAGCCTGTAAATAGGCCATGTTTTGCAGCCATATGTCAGAACAGGAAGCACACATTGGTTGAAGACTTTCCAAACACAATGGCATGTTTCCTTTAAATATTACACTATTTCTTCTGAAAGTTCTCTATCCAAGTTTCACTCTGCCATTCATTTCGTTTATGATATTTACATCCATAAATCACCTGTTGGCCAAGGTAAATGTAATTTTCAACTTCCTCCAACTTCATTTTGTCAACTTCAATAGTATCTTTCCTCTTGAAATTATTAAACATAATTTTTTCCTTATTTATGTTCATTTTTAATCCAACTTTTTTTTTACTTGCTTTGCATAGCTCTGATATGATACTCTGTAATTCTGTTGCATTTGTAGCAAAGATGATAATGTCATCTGCAAATTTAAGGTGGCTCAAGTACTCACCATTGATTTAAATCCCTTTCTATTCCCATTTCAATTCTTTGAAAACTTCTTCAAGAACAGCTGTAAAAAATTTCAGTGAGATCCTATCACCCTGTCTTACACCTTTTCCAATCTTGATTTTATTTGTTTCCTGATATATCCTTATGGTTGCTATGGTGGTGTTATAAATATTTTTACTAGTTCAATATGACCCTGCTTTAAGTCATAATTTTTCAGGTTTTGAATGACACATGGCATGCAAGCAGAGTAGAAAGCTTTTCCATAATCTATAAGTCCAATGCAGAGTGGCATTTCACATTCATTTGTTCTGTCTATGATTTTTCTTAACATTTGTATATGGTCTTCTGTGCTATATCTGTTTCTCAGTCCTTGTTCTCTTGTTTGATTGCAATTAAGTGCTTTTTTGTGGCCTATTCACTAGAACTTTTGTGAGGATTTTTTACAAAATGGAAAGAAGGCTGATAGATAGGTGTCAGACCCATGCTCTTCCTTCAGTACAGTCCCAGGTTTGATTTCTGGTGAGGATGGAAATTGTTTAGTATTTTCAGAGCGCTCATGGCAGCAGAGTCTGGAGAGATAATCTCTGTTCCTAGCTGGTGGACAGTCGGGAGGCTATGATATGAATCTATTACAGGGCTTGACAGAAGCTAATATGCCGTATCTGTGGTTCACTGCAATGTATAACGGCTGGCAGCAGGGCAGATTTGCCTTGATAAGCAATTAAAAATCTATCTGATCTGTGCCGCTGTGTGAAAGTCTTTCCTGTACTGAAGGAAGGACCCGGGTTTGATTCCCAGTGGAGGCAGAAATTGTTTAGTATTTTCAGAGCGCTCACGGCAGCGGAGTTTGGAGAGATAATTTCTGTTTCTAGCTGGGGGGGGGGGGGGGGGCTATGGTATGAATCAACTATAGACCTGTCTATCAGCCTTCTTTCCATTTTGTAAAAAATCCTCACAAAAGTTCTGGTGAATAGTCCAGAGAAAACACTTAATTGCAATCAACCAAGAGAACAAGGATTGAGAAATGGATATAGCACAGTAGACCATATACAAATGTTAAGAAAAGTCATAGACAGAACAAATGAATGTGAGATGCCACTGTGCATTGGACTTATAGATTATGAAAAAGCTTTCTACTCTGCTTGTATACCTTTTAATTTAGGTCCAAAGATCACTTTTTTTCTAACACTTCCTTTTTTTTTTTCCTTATCAATTTCCTCATAATTTACCAGTACCTGCTAAGTTTCCTTTTTTTCCTCTCTCTCTCTCTTTTGTTCTCTTATATTCTATATAACCAAGCATTTTGGTAAATCCATAAACTCCTTTTGCACTTGTCTCTTCAATTTACTGACATCCCTAAACTCTTTATGCATTTGTCTTGTCAATTCACTGACAGCCAATTTTTAACTGTTTTCCTTTTTTTTTTTTATCTCTCTCTCTCGTAATACTCACTTGCCTGACAATACTCAAACACCACCTATAATACTAAGATATCCTTTACTAAAACTCATAAAATACTCACAACACTCCTTCGCCAAACTGGTTTAAAAAAATTTGCAACACAGGTGACTTTTTTATTTCTTCACATAGTCAGTACAACTATCTAACTGAAGCTACTCCTTCCAAAGTCTGCCAGATTTTCACATCCAGAACCGACTGACACTAACTTAAGTGTAAAGAAACAGTACACACAAGTGACAGGGAATCCAAACTGTCACTGTGAGCAAAAGTGCCTTTGTCACCTTGCAGTGATGTCGACTATATGTGAATTTTTTTTTCCAAGGAGGTGTGTGTATTTGTGCAGGGAAGCGTATATTTACAGAGCCCGGCAATAAGCACCAAGAAAACATTCGTATTCAGACCTAAATTGTGAACAATGATTTCAACAAATCCATGTCACACATACATTGGGCTAAAACATTATGCAGGAAATGCCATTAGTAATAGATGGTAATCTATGACCAATAATGATACATTTAACAATATAATTTGTTTTGTCTAATAGATATAATCAGACATTGTCTTAGATTATCATGATGATAATACAATCATGAGAACATGAAAAGTGAAATTCTACACAAAAGACACTTTTTTTTCCTTTCAACCTTGTAGTGATGGATTTTTCTCAATTTACAAAAACGCATATGATTCACAGTTTAACTATATTGCAGGTTTCACTGTATGTAGCTATTTGTGCTACCATGTTCAATATCATCAAGAGTTCTACTTAACATACAGTTCGAGCCATTTGGGAAATTCTGTGGCTGTTTAAGTCTCTGGCACTTTGACATTGAACATATTTGTGTGTGTCCCAACCTTAAAATATTGTTTGGGCTCTCTGCATATTTCATTGGTGGACTTTGCCCATCCTACCACAAATTCTTTGCCTCTGTTTATATCAGGGTCAATCAGTTGCCTCCTTGTCATGAAGCAATTCTTCAGATCCTTCGTTTTCATTTTACCGTACATTTCACCATTTCCCCATCTGTCTGGGTATTTAGATTTGCATGTGCATCTGTGCACTGTATCTATACTTGCTTTCAATCAGTTATGTTTACTTACAAGTAAAAATTTTGTTTATCAATGTGTTTATGAATTTAGCTACAACTTACTTACTATCATCGTTTTGTTTACCACCAGTAATTGTTTGACCGCGTTTTTACAATTAGTGGTCAGGGAACAATGATAAGACTCTCATTGCGGTTTCACAAAACCTCCTTATCGAGGTCTTAAATTGTATTTTGTCGTGTGGGAACTGCTCATGTTGTTTCCTGTCTTTGGAGCTAGTGTCCCAGTACTCCTTAATGAGTAAGTTAGTGATGCATTTGCACCGTGATTGACATCAACCCTTTTGGGTATTCTGGTAACTGGAGGTTGTGAGGCTCCCTTTGGCTTTGTTGTTTGCCCATGTTGTGAACTCATATTGTTGGAAACTCTTCATCCCATTGGGAGTTGTTTCTTATCTGAGTAGGTACAACTTGAGTTTCTTGCTGTCTGGTTTTAATTATTTGTGCTCTAATCTGATCCGTCTTAGGTATCAGCACAAATCTTTGTGCTAGTGATTGGTGTCCTTTCTTGGTCATCTACTTTTACTGTGAATGTAAGCTGGGGTTCATCTGCCTTGCTAATGACACTTTTGTCCTCTTCCTGGAGAGGTAATGTCATAAGTATAATCCAATCCTCAATCGTTGATAGCCTGACAACATGTACATGTTGCTGTTGTGTTGGGGTTTCAACCAAAACAATTTTAAAATTAACTGGGGACGTTTGTTCAATAACTCGATATGGGCCCTGATTTGGCTTATTCAACTTTCTGGAAGTTCCTGTGGTCGTTGATGGGGTGTATAAATATGCTAAACTGCTCACCGTAATATGTTTGATATATTGCACCTTTTTATGTTGGAGCTCTTGTCTCTCAGCTGCTTGCTCTAAATTTTCTTTAATGGTTGAAAAGGACTGTTGTAATTGAAGAACCATGTCTTCGGCATACTCTCTTGTATCAGCATGACCTCCGCATTGGCTGTGAAAGAAGGTGGTGTGGTAATGTGAGGTCTCGGCCATACATCAAAAAGGCTGGTGTTTCTTGTGCCTTGCAGTTATGTGTGCCAACAAGGCAAATGGAAGATGAGAGTCCCACTCGTTGTAGGTTTTATTTTAACTAAGTGTTGGAGAGTCTTTGCAAGTATTCCATTTAAGGGTGGTATGTTGCTGTAGTGTGTTTCTTTATGGCAAATTTTTGGTAAACTTGTGTGACGGCTCGTGATAAATTGCTCCCTTTATCCAAAATGAGCTTTGATGGAACTTCATGCCGTGATATAAAACCTTCTAAGGTTTTTGCTTCTGTGTGTGACTGTACGTTCGGCACTAGATGTGCCTCTGGCCAGCGAGTGAAGTAGTCGGTTAGTACAAACAGATATTTTTTTCCATTTGGTGTTTATGGTAGCAGCCCAACAGCATCTATGGCTACAATATGGAGAGGATGTTGCACTATTTGGACTCACTGCAATGGAACTAATTTCTTGTGTTTGTGTCCTCTTCTTTCGACATGTGATTTGTACGATCTGATGTAATTCCAAACGTGTGTACTCATGCGTGGCCAGTAAAATTGCTCATGGATTCGAGTGAGTGTCTTATAAAAACCCTGATGTGCTGTAGCTGGTGAGTCTTGGCAATGTTGCAAAAGTTGAGTCACCAGCATGAGGGGTACCACCAGCCGATGGTGTGTGTATGTTCTGTGTTTTGTGTTTTTCTGAGTACATTATAGAGCACTCCATCCTGCAGAAAAAATAAGAATTGCTTTGGTGTTTCACCCTTTAATATTTGTTCCTTTATCTGTTTGCACTTTGGATCATAGGACTGATACAACTTTACTAGATCAGTGATATACGAATCTGAGGTTACCTCAGTAGAATTGACTTCCTCAACCTTGGATTCCTTGGGATTCAGCCTTACCAAATAATCTGCAGTTACATTAAGTTTTCCATGTATGTGGATGATATTATAGTTGAATTGTTGCACTGTCATAATCCATCTGGCAATTCTAGAAGTGGGGTCTCTTACTTCCAAGGCATACAATAGGCTGGCCTGATCACAATATATGATAAATTCACGACCATACAAGTATTGTTTAAAATGGTTTATTCCAAATACAACACCTAACATTTCTTTTTCTACTACACTGTAATTTAGTTCTGCTGCCTTCAATTTTCTGCTTGTGAGTGCTACAGGGTGAGATAAACCACTAGAATCTTGTTGAGTAAGGACTACTCCAAGTGAAGTTGCTGAAGTGTCAGTACTAACTGAGAATGGTTTTGAAAATCCGGAAACCTTAAGCATGGTTGCTGAGTAAGGTTGGCCATAAGTTTTTGGAAAGCTTATTGGGTCCGTTGTGACCAACGAAACCTCTGGGTGTTTTTTGTAAGTTGAGTTAAAGGCAGTACTTTCTCTGCATAGTCTGGAATGAGTCGTCGATAGAATCCGGTCATACCGAGAAATTATCGTACTTGCTTCTAGATGTTGGTGGCTGTGCATTCTGAATTGTTTCTATGTTTTTCATATCTGGCAGCACTTTACCTTCAGTAACTTCAAAACCTAAATAATTAATTTTGGTGTGAAGGAATTAACATTTACTGGGTTTCAATTTAAGTCCATGTGCATTTAATCTGTCAAAACGAAATTTTTTTTTGTATGTGGGTGTCGACATTGTTTTCGGAAGCTACAATAATGTCGTCCAAATATATTGCTATTCGTAATGGCTTTAACCATGATAGGGCTATCTCCATAAGTCTCTTAAAGGAATTCGGTGAGTTTTTCAAACCTTGTGGAACTCTGTTGTAATGGTAATGCCCCGTCTGTTGAAAACGCCACCTTGTTTGCATCATCAGGGTGTATGTGCATTTGAAAGAATCCACTGCACAAGTCTATCGTGGAAAACAATGCTGCATTTTCAAGGTTATCCACCATCTCTGTCATGTTTGGTTTGGCATTGGGAATGGATCTGGTAAGGTTTTCTCATTCAATCGCCTCAAATTTGTGCACAATCGGTAAATACTGTCTTCCTTTTTTACTAATAACACCGGAGCTGAATAAGGGGAATTGCTTTCCTCAATTATACCACACTGCAGTAATTCATTAATTTGTTTGTCCAACTCATCACGGAGTGCATATGGGACCTTATAATGGCGCTGCCTTACTGGTTGGTCGTCCGTTAAATTAATCCTTTGCAGCAATGTGGTGCAACCAGGTAAGTCAGATGGTGTTTGGGCAAAAATATGCCTATAATACCTGTTTCTCCAATTTCTGTTTTGATTTTGCAGGTAAATGGGTCAAATCTACTGTCCCACCCCAAGCATCAAAATCATCATCTATATCTGTGGTTTCCATAGCTGCTACTGTCTCTTGACTAGGCAAGTTTTCTACCAAGGGCTCAATGGAGACCAACTTGGTACCTTTGTTAAGATGAACAACATCTAATGAAGTGTTTGCCAGTTTCACAGTAAAGGTCCCTTCTCTACTGTTTCTGTTTACTGACCTAGCAACCCAAATCTTACTTGCCAAATGTGGAGAAGGCTAAACCGATTTAGTGTTAACGGTTGGTGCTTCTTTCACTATTACACGTGCGAATGTTTCCATGCCAGGGCCTAAACATAGCTTGTTTCTTAAAAAAACAAAAGATGTATAATCTATAGCAGCACAATGATTGGAAACTAATTCTGGGGTGTGCTGACTGCTCTCCTTTACTTGTATTGAAGTCCGTGTTACTAAGAGCTGTTTACCAGCCAAGATACAATTCTCATAATCCAACAGCAGCTTATGTTGCTTAAAGATGAATGCTGAATCTAAAACAATGTTATATTTGGGTGAGAGTGTCTGGTGGGTAATATAAAAGGATACGATAAACTCCTGGTCATCAACTTTGATGGGTAATGCAACTTCGTGTGATATGTTGATTTGGTGATCTGACACACGTTTCACCAACACTGAACAAGGCGAAGTTTTGGTATCTCTCGGAAGTACACATTTGTGTGAAAATGTTCATCAATGATATTTATTGATGGTCCCGTGTCCAACAGGACCTTAGCTTTGTGGTTGGATACTATGACTGGGTAAATCTCTGGTGGGTTGTATGTTTATGTACAAGGATACCTCTAAACAGCCGTTTTCAGAGCAAAACGAGGCTGTTTTCTGTCTCCCCATATCTAGTTTAAAGGATTGTCTTGGCGAGATTGAAGATTTTGTGTTTCATTTACCTGGTTCCTTTGATTTTGTGGCCTCAGATGTGGATGAATTCTCCAACAATTATTGGTGTTATGGCCAACCCTATGACAACTGTTGCAATATGTCGCTCGACACTGATTTGCATAATGGCCTGTCCTGTGGCATCGTGTGCACTGCTCATTTAGCCTCCGATTGTTTGATGTTCTATTTATCTGAGGTCTGGTTTGGTTCAAAGTTAATGATATCATCTGTCTCTCGAAATCCCTAACTTGTTTCAGGTCATTTGTATATTGTGTCTCACCTGAATCGTTTGAGATCATACAAGAATATGCAGGAACTTAAAGACCTGTAGGTCTTTAATTTCTTGCATATCCTGTGCACTTAAGTGTTGTTGTGTCGGCCTAATAGGTATGACATGCGATGTTGCTGAGACTATCTCTGGGACAGAGCAGTTTCTGCGATTTTCTACCTGCTCCAGCGTACTCTGTAGTTGTTGCACATAGTCGGGGGGGCTAACTGGAGTCACTTTGCTGGGCCGCCCATAGTAGAACTCACATGGCAGACATAGATCTTGCCCAAATAACATATGGGCTAGTGTTATGCTGGTTGTTTTGTGCACAGCATTTTGGTACGACAGCAAAAACAGTGATAGGTTCAGATCTCAGTCGCAGTGATCTTGGGCGACAAACATCCATTATCACAAGAAGTACTTGTTGCCACTTCCAGTTTTTGGAAACGACACAGTTATGTCGATGGCAATCATCTCAAAGGGTGCTCCAAAATTATACAGCTGCATATTTCCTCGGCTTCTAGTATTAGGCCCTTTCTTGGAAGCACAAATGTGGCACTGCTTGCACCATTTTTCTACAACTGCTTGACATCTCGTCCAATAGAAGCGCTCTCGAACCTTCTCCAGCGTCTTGTTAATGCCGTAGTGGCAACTAGTAGACGAACTATGCAACTTCTATAGTACATCTTCAACTTTGCTTCATAGTACCACTAACTGCAGTCTCTGCTCAAATTTCCGTCAGTACTCTCCTATTTCTGGTACAAGATTTCATCATGTAACACCAGCGACTTCCACTGTGCTCAATAGTGCTTTGTACGGGGGGAGTAAGAAACCTCTTGTCATCCAGGATGCTTACCACTGGCCATCTTCATCCAAGATATGACCAGCCCAATTTCATCATTCTTTTGTTGTGCTTTTCCCCAGATGTCCGGCAACGGTTCCTCTTTAGCAAACTGCACCTGCGCTGGTCTCACATGTATACTGGTGTCAAATTTTGCTTCCACCCTAGAGCAAGAGCCACAGTTTTCTTGCCGTTGTCTTCTGAGTAATGCATTAACATTGCTACGTAAATTTCCTTTGCTATTCTGGATCTTAAATTCATATTCATGCAACCTTTAGATTCACCAGGTAATCTGACGATCAGAATCTTTAAATTTTAGTAGCCATAAGTACAGCATGGTCTATGCGGTCTTGGTGGTCTATGATGGCCTTCCCCAAATACTTCACGCTGGAAAGACTTCCACTTTTTGGGGCTTAATTTCAGCTCAGACTCGGCCAATCTTAACAGTACTTTCTCAACATTGGTTAGATGTTCACAAAGTCCTTGCTGAGAATTATGATGTCATCTAAATACACCAGGCACAACAGCCATGCAAGTCCTTTCAAAGCAGTTTCCATCAACTGCTCAAAGGTGGCAGGAGCGTTGCGCAGTCCAAAAGGCATGGCTTTAAAATTTGCAAGGTCCGTTACCTGCGCTGAACGCTGTCTTTTCACGATCTTCTAAAGGATCTCCACTTGCTAATAGTCGCTTCATAAATCAAGTGTTGAGAACCGCTTTGATCCTGATAAGGTGTCTAAGGTTTCATCTATTCTTGGAATGTGATAGCTGTCTTTCTTGGTCACATCATTTAACCGCCAACAGTTAACACAAAATCTGGTAGAGCCGTCTTTTTTTCTGCAAGAACTACAGGTGAATTACACAATTCTCTAGCATGTCCTTGATCGTTTCATTGGCTTCTTTCTAGTGCAAGGCGGCTGGTGGCTGTTTGATGGATGAGTTACCGCTGGTGTTGATACAATGGGTCGTGATGGAAGTATGACCATAATCAGAAGAGTCCTTGCTGAAGACATAGTCCTTGAGAAGATTCATAAACTTTGTCGTCTCGTGAGATGTTAACTGACAGCAGGAGTCAATGCATACTATTTCTCATAGTTCTGATGGTATGTTGCACTCAGATGTACTAAAAGTCACAGGTTCACAGTTGGTGACGAAAGTGCCTTTCTTAAGAGTACTTGGATCTTCACTGAGATTAACGATGCAAACTAGGATAATTGACGAAGAGATGATGATCACTGCACGTGCCATAATCATGTTATTTTCCAGGGGTGGGGGAAGCATCTTGAGGATTGTCTGTCATGGTTACAAAGGAAGTACCAGCATCATCTTGAATGAGTCCAGGGATTATGCACTCAATCCTTGATAGAATACAGACGTCACTTGTGGCAATGACAAGAACACTGGTAAAATTCTTGTTGGAGTTCCACAATGAAATTTCTTCGTTGGGCATACAGAGCCCATTGCACAAGGGGTCAATGATAACATTAAACTTTCGGAGAAAGTGCAGGCATTAATGCACTCGCCGGTAATATCGCCGATGTAGCTGCGATGACTGTAGTTTTGAGTTCCGATGGTCAGGTTTAGTGTAACAGATCCGTAAACTCGAGCTTGTTCACTATCCTGCGAATG
>JJRW01S0011844.1:72168-86872 GCA_001188405.1 Loxosceles reclusa | reverse complement strand
GAATTTTTCATTTTTGTACTAATAAGTGGGCAATACAGCGGGTTTGGGCTTTACTACTCCAGCCAGAAGCTTCGGGCTCTTACTCCAGCTAGATGCCTTGGGCTTGGGCAGGCTCGGCCAGGCGCATCTCGGGCTCGGGCGGGCCTAGGCCCTAAAAATTGTGCCCGAACTCATCTCTAACGTGTACCAGTGTAAGGCACAGCCCCCACAGAGAGCACGCCGCACCAACACATGTTTATGAGTGTAATTACGTAAATGATCTTCAGCTTTGGGGCGACACCAGAAGAGAGGAAACGGTAGTGTAGAGAGTCGCTACGAAGATGTCTCGTTCCAAAGAACATTCATCTCACAACTGTGCTTGACATTGATCAGCGGGGAGGTCTGGCCCCATCCGTTGATCCTGACCCCGAGGTCTGGGACCTCGATGTATCATTCTTTGCGAAGAGACGAGGTCACGAGCCTAAGCTCGTTCCCGCCGAACCCAAGCGGGCGCCTCGTTGAGGCGGTGTTCTGACGTTAATCGTCCGTTTCCGAGTCAGAGCGTCCCCCGGACTCTCGCCGCTGATGTGCGGTCGTTTGTTCGAGGTTCCCACTGCAGAAACGTCCGACTTCGTTGCAAACCCTCCGGTCTTTAGAGTTGCGTAAATCGATGTGCGGGTTCGCTTTGTTGAAAATTTCCCGCGTAATGCCTTCGGTAAGCAGGCATCGGTAGACGTAGTGACCTACGTCTCCCCTCTCTGCTCCGCAGGCACAGCTCGCTCTTCGGAGATTCCTTGTTCTATACAGATATGCTGGGACCAGTGAGGACCTGAGTTGCAAAGAACCCAAGCGCCTCGGTCGGGACTTCACCAACTTTCGGCACGAGGCCGTAAGTATGGCGGCCATTTAAGGCAGTGTTCTACTTGCTCTGCCAGGCTCTCATTGAATTTGAGAGAAGAGTGGACCTTAGCTGTTCAATCGATTTGGGTACTTTCACCGTGGTTTCCCCAAGTCGTGTTGTGGCTTTCGCAAATTTGTCGGTAAACTCATTTCTCGGGGTCCCGCAGTGGCCCTGCACTCAGAGGAGTTCAACATGACGCCGTCTGCACTCTGTAGCGATTGCCTTCGCTAGATCCCAGATCAGTTGAGTTTTGTTGTTGAGCGTCTCAAGCGCACTCAACACAGACATGCTGTCCGAAAGAATTCTTACGCTTTGGCCGAGTGGAAGCGATACAGCCCATACCACTGCTTTCAAAAGAGCCACGGCCTTGGAATACTCTTGACCCATCACTGAACTTCTGGTTGGCACCAGGAGTGCCATCGGTGATGAAGCAGAATGGGCCACCAACCCTTTGGCGCTCCTTAGACCCATCGGTGAATATCTCGACGCCCTCATTGGTCTGGTCACCAGGTGATCAGTTGCAATAAGGTCGCTCCCAGGGTCCGTTACCATAGGGTTTACCGGCGTCTCCTCTAGGGCTTCCACTTTGTTAATATGGATGCAATTTTCATTGAGGGTGCCTGCCCGAAAAGTTGCCGCCTCTTGTGAGACGACTAAATCGAGCGGCAGTAATCCGCTATGACCAACAGGGCATCAGTTGAGACAGTTCGGTATGCTCGACAGATTGGAAGAGCGCAGATTCTTTGAATCGAAACTAAGGTACGGATCATTCTCTTGTTCCGCCCGTCTTTCCACCATGCCCCGGCAGCGTACGTGACTATTCTCTGTATGACTCGCACGTAGAGGACTTTAAGTGCGGTACCGCTTAGATCCACGTCGCCCGCGCAAAGTAAGCTAGCTGACCCACAACTCGCTCTACTTTCGACTTTACGTAGGCTAGGTGGAAACCCCAAACTGGAATCAATAATAACGCCAAGGACCTTCATTTTCTGCACAATCTCGATTACTGTGTTATCCATTTTAAAAGTCGGAGGTCTCAGAGTGAGTCCCCTTCTGCTTTTTGGCTATAACTATTGCAGTAGTCTTTGCTGCGCTGAATTCAATCTTATGAGCCAGGCTCTACTCCCCTAACTGCTTCAAGGCTTGGTTTGTCGGGAGTTCGAGATCCGAAGTTTGCTCTCCTTCCACGAACAGCAGAAGATCGTCCGCGTAAGCCTGCACCGTGACCCGAGTCGGAAGACTGAGTTCCAGTGCAGTATTCGCTACTAGATTCCACAGAAACGGGCTTAGCAGGAGACTTGAGGTGTACCTCTTTCCAATCGCTTTTCAAAGATGCCCTCCCCCACCTCTAGGTACACTGTCCGATCACTTAAGTAATCGAGTACCACTCGGTAGAGGTTGGACGGCAGCGCATCTTATGTAGCTGGCTCAAAATGTCAGGCCACCAGGTAGAGTCAAAGGCACCTTAGACATCTAGTGACACCAAAGCGCCAGACCGATTCTCAGCTTTGGCCGACCGTGCCATCGAGATGATGTTATGCAGGGCCAGCGTTGTTGGTTTTTGGGCTCTGAAACCGAACTGATTAGAGTGCAGGAACCCAAGCTTCTCGGAGTGGTGTGTGAGTCGACCGAAGAGTAGCCGCTCGTACACTTTCCCCAGTATCGGGTAGAGGCATATGCCTCTTCTTACCTTTAACGTCTCTGGGGTCTCTACTGGGTTTGGGGAGGAGGATTAATTTCCCCCTTTTCCAGACCCATGGGAAAACTCTGTAGCCTAGAAACACTGAGAACAGGTCCGCCAGGAAATCGTGTTCCAGACGCTTTACTATCTCTTCCCTTAACAAGTCGGAACCCGGCGCCTTCCCTTTCGGGAGACTCCTTACAACCTCGTCCGCCTCCTTGGACGTGAAGTCGCAGTCCAGGTTGCCCTCAGCCGCTGTTTTTACAGCCTCGCGTGTGGCTTTCATGGCTGTGGTGTCATTGATTCTCTGGTCCTCTTTGTAAAGGACGTTGAGAATCTCTCCGACTGTTTCACCAACAGTGCTAGTCTTTGTGCCGTCTGCTTTCCAGACTGCGCTCAACATATTTGGCTTTCGAGCTTTGCCACTGGCCAGCCAGTAAGCCGCTTTGAAGGGATCTGCGCTGGCAGATTCGCAGAAACTGACCCAAGAGTCTCGCTTAGCTTTATTAATCTATTGTTTGTACAGTGCTCTAGCCTTTCGGAAGAGAAGCCCCTTTCGGGCCCTCTCTTCTGCGTGCTCTCGCTGGTGCGCTCTCCGTAATCGTCGGATGCGGGTGTGTTCCGAACGGAGCCTCGAATTCCATCAGAAAACAGGGCAATATTTTGGCGTTTCGATGTTTGTCTGAGCACAACAATCTAGGCATGCATCAGTTAGCGACGAGTTGAACTCGGCAACTGCCCCATCCACCTCCGCTCCATTTGTTGCCTGCTCTAGCTTCCTCTTGCTAATGAATGTCAGTTCCGCGATCTTCTCGTCCAGCGCACTCCATTTCATGCGTCTCATATTAAGCCGACCGGGCATCGCTCTACCAATGCTAGTCCAGCCAATTTTGAAAGAAACGTACCTGTGGTCACTGCACGACTCTTCGACAGAGACTTGCCAGTTGTTAATCCGTGCCTCGAGGTCCTCACTCGCGAGCGTAACATCGATCTATGATTCCCCTCTACCGCTACAGAAGGTCGGGGGCGAGCTAATGTCGTTTACTATGTGCAATCTCTGCTCCGCCACAAACTCAGCAAGCTTGTTGCCTCCGTCGTCTGTGCGCCATCCACCCCAAGAAGGGTGTTTGGCGTTAAGACCAGCTGCAGCCACGAGCCCGCCTTTTGTAGCGTGCAATGTCTCGATTGTCTGCAATATCGGTTCCAGCAACTCAGAGGGAGGTGCATAGACCGATGCTAGACTGAATTCCCCTAGAGGCCCTTGGATTTTAATTGCCACGATGTTTGGTGTGGCGAAGGTTTCGAGTACCACCAGCTTTGGATCTGGTATGAGAATTGCACACAGCGGTTTATCACTCCGTATGTGCGACCCTCGATAGCAGTTCGGGATCCCACGAATCACATACTCTTTTGTAGACTGATTCAAGCCTACTACCGGTTCTTGGAGGAGGACCAGTTGGTAGTTTCCTTTGGCCACTTCTACCTGCAATTGGCTTGTTGCCGCATATGCATGGGCAGCGTTAAGCTGCAGCACTCGAGGGATGGGGCTGGTTGCCGTGTTTACGCTGAGCTTCATCTAGTGGGCTTCTGAGCTTTAAGGAGCTGAGGGCACCTGCGATCGAAAGCACTATGCTGGGTGAAAATCGGTTTGCCTCCCTCTTTGTTGGCACAAATGCAGTTGATGCAATAGAGGGTTTCCCTCTTGCATTCGCCCTCATGAATTTCTGCCCATTTGGAGCATGTTCGCCCTTCCTGCTTGCACCTGTGTTGGGTGTGTCCATAGGCCAGACACCTGTAGCACCGTATGATCGAGTGAAAGGATTCCACTCGGTGCGATTCCCAACCATTTAAGACGCGTTTTGCGTCTATCAATTTCCCGTGAATCTCACGAGGGCACTCGAAAATCCAATTACAACGTTCAGCTCCAGCCCGGAGTGTGAACAATGGCTTGACACCATTGTCTTTGAAACACTCGTTCTTTTCCGCAAGATGCAATTTCACGGTTTCTTGTGTGAGATCTTTCGAAGGATCACTCGTGGCAGGCAGTCGGCGTAGTGGACAACCTTTACTTTAGGTATCATCTCTGCGTGTGCCTCGATGGCCGCTTTCAGCGACGCCACTCCACTTTCTGTTGCGCATTGGATAAGGACCCCTTCGTTTCTGATGGTAGGAACCTCACTTCTCCCTCAACAAGTTCAGGGCGTATCGATGACTTCAGCAGTTTGACTACTTCAGTCGCCTTACCCTCCTTCGCTGTCGGGTAGAGAAGCAGCTGCTTGCGGTCCCTCTTCCGCGCCTGCTGAGCTTTGGATGCGCCGCCCGCGTCCTCTCCCGGTTGCTGGGCGCGCTTCGCCTTGCTCTTCTTTTTCTTGCTTTTCGGTTTTGGGTCAGCAGGTTGGCTGTCGCCTTCCCTCACCACGGTCGTGAAGCTCTTTGGTGAAGCCTCGTTGACACCCTTCAGCCTGGCATTGTCCAGTGCCAAGCGGACTATTATGTCCGCTAGCCTGGACGACCTGCTGCGGAGCGTCACCTTCTGCGGGTTACTCAGCTTGTTGCTCAATGACGAAAGATATCGCTCAACGTCGGCCACAGCTTCCCTCATTTTCCGTAGTGCCGACTGCTCCGTCGTCTCGTTAAGACGCGGAACCTCGGGCTTAACATCGTCCTCCACGGTTACCGTTTCGATAGTGTCGTTCTCCAAGGGAGCATGCAATTTTTCATTAGAGTCAGCCATAGTTTGAGGATAGGTTAGGTAAGAAGCCCAGTCTCCCAGGGCCAGGGAGATGGCGTTCACACACGAACCTGCCACGCACTAAAGTCTACGCCGCTTTTGGCAGTTTCCCTTGATGGCTTCCGACTGAGAAGATACGACCCATCGAGAGGGAGCCTCATTCCCGGGTTTCCAGTGCCCAAGGGCGGCCTCGCGACCGTTGGTCCCAAGAGTCGTACTTCCTGGGTTAGCTTCCGCCAACCAAGCCACACTTTCCAGTTTTCCATCACCAAGTTTCACTACCTCCCACGGTCGAACCCTCGAAGGAGCCGCGAATGCTCAAAGCGAACGATTTTCCTGAGCCGAGAACTTCCCTCAGCTTACGATGCCCACTGCCAAATGCTTTGACAGCGTTCGACGAGACTTCGGAGAGTCTTATATTCCGGGCAAGCCTTTGTCATAGGCTCGGTCGCTGGGGTTTTTATTTTTATTAGACGACACATCGAATCGCAGCGCATGCATACCTACGATTCGTCCAAGTGTGTTAGTTTATACCTACCTGTCCAGCCAATGACATCGATGGGTGAGCAGTGCTGGTTTTCCCAGCGACTTTTCCCATTTTCGTATTGTCATGGCTGGTCGTTCCGCATCTCACGGTTGCCAGTCGTGGATCGGAACTCATAATATCATTGGAGTCGGCAGTTCTGCGTCAAGGGTCCAAAGGTTCCCGAACCGTCAGAGCAAACTCTTTCTTGCACTCGAGGCGCACACTTCCGTGCACGTGAAAACTCGAGCTTCTCTAAAGCGGAACAGGGTGAGTTATAACACACAAAAGTACATACATAAATAACAAGGCAGAAAATCCAAGTATTTTTGGTTTTTATTGCCCGAAGGCTTTTATAATTTTTAATCCATTTGGTAACCCAGGACGTCCGGTCAAAGACTCTTTGTTCGGTCGTTTTCAGAAAGAGGGAGAGAGAGTTTGACAGACTCTCTCGCGCGTTGTTATGCCCCTCGCTTCGTCGGGACCCTCTTTCACCAATCGGTCACTCCGGCGTGTCTTGGGCGAGACGCGTCTTACGGGCAGGTCGGACAAACCCTCGCCCCCCGCCAGTGCGTGGGACTGGAGATTACGACCTGTGGCATGCTTTACGCAAGTCAATGTCGGCATTCCCAGGAGTGTTCGTTTCATTGAATCACCACTGCGTCTCCAACCCCTTCTGAGTCGCCAGCGACTCGCGAGAACCACCGAATGGAACTTAATCCGTCCGGAAGGGCACTCTCCGGGTGTGACCACAGTAAGCTGTGTTCACAGTTGAAGTCCTTGACCTATTGGTTCCGTCAATTCCTTTAAGTTTCTCTTTGGAATGGCTGCCTCGGCCTAAGAAGCTCCTTAACGGGGCTACCAGGTGGTCAACAGCTGCCACGCTTCCATGTTTCTTCGATAAGTATCAACGGACCCTAGGATATAAGTTCCGTTTAGCGCTCGAGGCCTCCGAGTGCTTCGAGACGGTGCGCGCGCCTGTTATGGGGCTCTGTAGCCAGTGGAGCATTCCACTGCGCCCCCCTCCTGCAACTCTCACCCCGATCCCCTCGCCAAAACCCATCTGTCGGGACGACCACTGGCCGTGGTAGGATTCCCTTTAGGTGCTCATGTCCTCCGAAAGGCAGGTTTCCCAGCAGCCCATAGCCAGTCCGCGAAGGTCTGAAGCGGCTTAGCGCACCATGTGAAAACCTCCTTTTCGCTTATCGCCTCCAACGAGGTCAAAGCACGTTAATCCTAGCCGTTGATCTGCAATGAGTTACAGAGATGTGACTAGATCCCGGAGAAGGAAGCAATTTATCCCTCTCTACAAGTCCCAATCTCCCCACTGCTCCCAGACGACTAAGACGGCCCAGCACTCCAACACTTAAAAGCATCTTCTCAGTGCCGCCGGTCGATCAACACAAAAAGTGTCGTGCTGTGCGTTCGAGGCTCCTGATGGCGACTAACTCCATCGCGGGTCACCCTTACTGTCCGGGGCTTGGACAATAGTTTGTCTACTGTCGCGTAGAGAACACAACCGTCATGGCGTTCGCCATCGCTTGAAGCGATGTTTCCAGGTTACACCACTTGGAGGTCCCCTTCCTGGGGTGGAGCTATTGCGAAGTACAATGGGTCTCCTAGCATGACTGGACATGGGCAGGCGCCCTTCGTAGCAGACAGAGAGAGCACTTTGTAACACGTAACTATGTGACCGTCTGTAAATATGTGACGGGTGTATGTAGAAGGAAAGCAAAACCAGTGGCAAGAGCAAAATGTAGCAAGATAAAGCAGTGATGAAAACAGCACATCACACAAAGAGAAAAGCGATGAAAGCAAAAAATACTTCAAAACGGAAAAATCAAAGGAATGCGCTAAAATCGTTCGAAGGTCAAAAGCATCAGAAAAGAACTGCAGCCGAAGAGACGTAAAGACAGGTCATTCAATGAAAATAAAACTAACGGTGAGGATAGAATGGCAGTGGGAGCAGGAAGGTGGCTCCTCGCCACGCTCCATGCGTGAGACGTGTGTGCCCAATCCACAGCCGAGTGAGTAGAACATTCTCGAGTCGATAACGACGAGAAGAGTACGGCCAGTCTGCAACTACGGGCTTCACGACGTGCATCTTGGTTGACGCCTGCGTGTTCCAGAACTCTTGCCAGAAACCATGTACACGGGTGCGAACAACGGGCTTCCAGCCGGTGTATGGGACAGGCAGTTGCAGGCGACCAGCAGAAGACTTTGCGGTAAGGTCTGCAGCCTCGTTCCACGGAATACTGACGTGACCATGAACCCAGCAACAGCAGATATCAAAGCCACGAGTACGCAGGTCACGCAAAGTAACAAGGATGTCGGACAATCCAGGGTGAGTCAGATGTTGCATGCAAACAAGAGCCTGCAAAACATTGAGCGAGTCGGAGTAGACACATGTTCGTACCAACGAGCAACGGTGAATGTGTTCCAACGCCAGGGAGATGGAACGTAGCTCAGCTGTGAAAACCGACGCCTCTGCAGGAAGGCGGTCTGAAACCGAAACAGCACTGCACACCACCTCAGATCCAACGTGGCCATCGAATTTCGACTCATCTGTGATGATAGTGACATGCTGGGAATGTGTAGCACGATGTGCAAGGTACAACTGCACATAATGAACCCGGGGAGTGCTGAATTTGGTACACCGGCACAGGTCGAAACAGATCGAGGGCACAAAACTCACAAAGGTCAATAGAAAAAAAATACGCAAAATCAGGAAGTGGAAAAAACCGAGCTCACTCAGCAAAGAACACATCCGACGAAGGCCAAACGTAGGAATACAAGACGGCCGTGCATGAAAGAGACGCACATGGACAGGGACAAATACCCGGCTCTATAATGGATGGGCACGTTGATACTGCAACTTCGCGAAATATCGCATGCTCAGGTCCTGACGACGTAACTCGAGCGGTGGTTCATGAGCTTCGACGTATAAACTCTGAACTGGAGAAGTCCGAAAACCACCAGTGTACAAACTTAGGGCCTGGTGGACGACCAGATCAAGAACCTTCAGCGGTGAGGGATGAGTGCAACCACAGACAGCACAAGCATAGTCGAGCTTTAAGCGTATGAGCGATCGATAGAGGCGCAACAGCGAGACGCGATCTGCGTCGCAAGAGATAGATGACATAACCTAGAGGATGTTAAGCACCGAAGTACTTTCAGATGCACTTTCAGATGACGAAGATGTGAAGCGAAAGTGAGGGATCGGTCAAAGATGACACGAGGTAAAATGGTTTCAGGTACAACCGGAAGCGCTGCAAATACTAAAAAATAACTCGGATCGGGATGTAAGCCATGTTTCGACAGAAATGCAAGCAGACGGTCTTTTCCGGAGAAAAGCGAAACCCGTTGTCATCTGTCCAATGAAGCAGCCGGTATTATGCTGAGCTGTAAGCGACGCATGTTCAGAGCTGCAAGAGATTTGCAAGTCACCAACGTACATTGAACACTGGATTCCCGGAAGAGAAGCGTGGACAGAATACCATTCAGTGTGATAATCAATAGTGACGCTTAAAATAGCGCCCTATGGGACGCCTTCTTTTTGAGGAAAGTGGCAGGACAATGTCGTGCCAACACGAACCTGGAAACTGCGATCCGCGCAGAAATTCTGAATAAACACCGACAGGTTTCCAAAGTGAACCATAGCATGGAGATCACGGAAAGTACCATAACGCTAGGTGCGATCATAGGCTTTCTCCAGATCAAAGATCGACACCAGGTTTGCACGACGAACCAGCGACTCCCGGACTGACGTCTCCAGGACGAGTAACTTGTCTGGTGAGGTGCGAAGTCGCCTAAGACCACTCTGGAACAGGGACAAGACTACACTGGAATCCAGAAAATGCACCAAACGTGCGTTAACTATCCTTTCCAAGTAGTTTGCACATGCAGCTGGTGAGCGCAATAGGTCTGTAGTGCGAACGCAAAGGGGGATCCTTCCCAGATTTAGGAAAAGGCAGCACAATAGCATGTCGCCATGACGACGAAAACTCCTGCTCCAATCAAATGTGGCTGAACAACAGCAGCAGTACACGGAGCGAGTAAGGAGACAAATGTCGCAACATAGCGTAGTGCACAGTATTGAGACCAGGACCAGTATCCCGAGAACGAGACAGCCTGCAGCTCGTGAAACGTAAAGGAAAAATTGTAGCCATCCAGTGTAAAGAGCCGGAAGCAAATCACGGTACGTTCTGCGGAAGATTTAACGACCTGGAGCAATATGCTGTAGTTAGAACTACGGGAAACCTTTGAAAAATATTCGGCCAAGACATTCGCAATAATGGGAAGATCGGACACGGTGTCACCAAACGTGCACAAGCAGGATATAAGGTTGAATGTGTAACAGCCACAGATGCGACAAATCTTATTCCAAACAACCTTCGAAGCAGTGGAAGACGTGATGCTGGACATATAATTCCACCACGACTCATGTTGGCTGCGACGACGGACCTTACGGGCATGCGCCCAAGCCCACGGGAAATGCGCCATATTATCCGTCTGCGGAAAATGACCCAAGCCCTCTTCTGGGCTTTCCGGACTGCAGAACAGTCATGGTTCCACCAAGGTTTAGGAGATTTACGGGAATGAAGCGAAGTGCGTGGTACACCTGCTCGGAAAACGGACGAAATCACCAGGTCAACTACTTGGTCTACGAATGGAGTCTGAAGCATGTCTCCCGTTAACACAGACAAGGAGACAAAACGATCGAAATTGGCACAATCAACCAATCAACTTTTCACCTCGGCAAGCTGGTGAACTCGCTTCCAGTAGTAGGAGAAGATGTCAACAAAATGGTAAAGTGGTCACTTCCCAAAGGATCTGAAAGGGCATACCACGACCACAGGGGGAACAGTGACAGAGATCCAAAGCAGTGAAAGATTGCGTCGGGGCATGAAAATACGTCATCACGAGAATTGAGCAGGGAAAAGTCGAGATCTCTGAGCAAGTGCTCGACAACGCGACTCCGGCAATTGGTAGACGAGTAACCCAAAGGGTACTTACTGTGTCCCATGAAATCTCCAAGCAGCAGGAACGGTTGCGGAAGATGAATCGCCAGATCGGCGAGAGCTGAAAAGACCACCTGGTCTCCTGGTGGCAGATTGACCCAGCAAACCGTGAGTATATTACCGACAAAATACGCACTGCAACAGCCTGTAACGGCGTCTGAAGCGTCAGTGCCAAGGAAGGCACGGGGTGGAAGACGAGAAGAGCAACGCCTCCACGAGCTTCAGACGAGTCGTCATCCTTGCGATATAGACCTGTACTTGGGCAGTCCGACGCAGAAAAGTTACTTGGACAGAGGAGAATGATCATGCAACAACCGTTTCACATCATCGATATTAGCCACAGAACATCGATACTGGATACAAACCACGACACTTCCATTGTAGGATTGTGGACACGACAACTTAAAACTATAATACTTAGGAGGTGGCTTCGATTTACTATTTTTCTGTTTGGACAAGGGTTTTTTTCACTGTATCAGAGGAAAGACAGTATCCAGACAACCCTCGTCATCGAACGTGAACAGCTCACTGAATGAACTGAAGAGATGCAGAGTGCCATGTATAAAAGCAACTTTGTCTAATTTTTTGGTCTGTTTCTTGGACCCTTTGGGTTGCGAAGTGGCTGTACTGGAAGGTTTGGTATCAGACTTGATGTGTAAGACAACTGTCGGAGTTGGAGGAGAAGAAGTCTTCAGAGCTGCGCCATGAGATTGTAAATCCGGGAGGACACACTGAGGGGGGAAAGCTAAAGGTAGTTTAAACCTCGGCGGACTTATAACTATGCGTAATCGCCGCGGAAAAACCGCAGGACGGAAGAGGCAGCGCGAGTTTCTTCGCCTCAGCGTAAGAAAGACGCTGTATCACTTTCACCTGCTGTGTACGTTCTTTTCCTCTTGCCTCTTTGGGGCATGCCCGCGAGTAAGTAGCGGGATCGCCCCGGGCAGCTAACGCAGCAGGTGGGAGCAGAACAGGAATTCTCGTGAGTAGCAAGTCCGCAACGAGGGCACATCACAGTTTCCGCGCATGAGGTTCGTCCATGGCCAAAACGCTGTCACTGGAAACATCGGAGTGGATTCGGAATGAACGGTCGAACGGGACAGACGAGGTAACCAGCTTTTATCTCAGACGGAAGCTTAGGTGTGTTAAGAGTCAACACGATATGCTTCGTGATGACAGTCTGACCGTCTCGACGCATAGATATACGGCGTACCGTCGTTACTCTTTGCGCAGGAAGTTCAGGAGGAAATTCCTCGACAGAAATTTGGACAAGATCGACTCAAAATCACGCAGCGGGATGTGTTCAGAGTTCTGCATGGAAGAACACTGACTGGCAAATTTGCGAAAGACGTAATGTCAAAAGAGTGCAACAGACCGCTGGAAAGAAGCTGTCCCCATGAGCACGTCTCCCGACTGCAATCTCTCTGCAGACTTCGGTGTGTCAACGATGGCATACAGTCCCTGCGAAATGACAAATGGTGAGAGCTTGAGAAAAGCAGGGTCTGTGGAATGCATGATGACGTACGAAGGAGAACATGAAGCAGTAACACCATACAGCAAAGTCGCAAAGCACTCGGTTCTGGCCCGCTCAAAGAAATTGAAAGAGTATTTATACTGAGAAAAAAAAATTCAGCTCCGTGGTATGTGGGGCCGTCGAGGCCTCACACAACACGGAGCCCAACAAGGGGTCGTAAGATGACGCAAGAACTAGTCAAGTGCTGTACCCTCACAGCCGAGCCAAACGGGAAGACTTATCCCGCGGACGCGACCGATGAGTTGACCTTAGCCGGGGGACGCAAAGGAAGAACCGTCTAGCCGCTTGCAACAGTCCGGGCCACGACTGAAGCTCCCGTCTAGCATGAAGCAGGGACCAAAGCAGTGTACTGGGAACAGTACCTCGACCCTCAACTGCCACGATCCCCCTTTCCAGCGACACGGGTCGCCGCACACGGCAAGGATGTGGCGACGCTACGGTGGAACCATAACCCTTCCACCATGCAGACTACAGCAACGTGGAATGCTAACCCCGAGCATGGAGATCACGGAGAATAACATAACGCCAGGTACGACCGCAGGTTTTCTCCAGATCGAAGAAGATTGACACCAACTGAGCACGACGAACGAACGCCTCCAGGGAGAGAAATTGTCTAAAGATGAGCGAAGCTGCTCTGTAAAATCCAAATGTAAAATCCAAATCGCTTTGGAACGGCAACAGGACAACAAGGGATTCGAGAAAGTACATCAAAAGAGCGTTTACTATCCGTTTCAGTAACTTACACATGCAACTGATCAGCGCAATAGGTCTGTAATATGTAGGTGAAATGGGATCGTTCTCAGGTTTCGGAAAAGGCAGCACAATAGCATGTCGCCGTGCAGACGGAAACGCCTGCTGCAGCCAAATATGGTTAAACAACCGCAGTAACACAAGGAGTGAAATAGGAGACAAGTGTCACTCATGGCGTACTGCACTGTATCTGGTCTAGAAGAAGAATCGGGAGAAGAACTACCTGCAGCTCCAGAAACGTAAACAGAGAATTGTAGCCATCCAGTGTAAAGGGCCGGAAGGAAATCTCTGTACGTTCTCCGGACCATCTGACTGCCTGGAACAATGTGATGTAGTTGAAGCTACGTGAAACATGGGAAAAACGTTCAGCTAAGATGTTCGCAATCGTGTAAAAATCAGACGGTTCCACCACCCGTGCACAAACAGGATATCGGGTGGGACGTGTAACGGCCACAAGTGCGATGAATCTTGTCCCAAACAACCCCCAAACTAGTCGAAGACGGGATGCTGGGCACGTACCGCTGCCACGACTCCAATTGGCTGTTCGCCGTCCGGCAAACGCCCGAGCCCGCTGGAAACACGCCACGGTACCCGGAGTCGGGTATCAACGAAAAATGTCCCACACCCTCTTCTGCGTTTGCCGGGCTGCAGAACATTCGTGGTCCCTCCAAGGTTTAGGTGACCGATGTACAAAAGTGCGTGGAATGGAATAGACAAAGTCACCTGATCCACTGCTTTATCAATGGTCGGAGTCTCAAGCTTGTCGTCCGTTAACATAGATAATGTAGCAAAACGATCCCAATTGGCACAACTAACATTCCACTTCGGCAAGCTGGTAAAATCGCTGACAGCAATAGTAGATGATGTCAACAAAATGGAAAAGTGGTCACTTCCCAAAGGGTCAGAAAGAACAGACAACGACCACAAGGGGTATTGTGACGGAGACCAAAAAGGCAGGCCCGAAGCAATGAATGATTGCGTTGGGGCAAGAAAATACGAAAACTCACCAGTATTCAGCAGGGACTACTGGCGATTCATGAACAAGCACTCCACAAAGCATCCCCTGCAATTGGTAGAGGATCTTCCCCAAAGACTGCTGTGTACATTAAAACCTCCAAGCAGCAGAAACTGTTGCGGAAGCTGAGACACCAGAGTGAAAAGGCCACTCGGTCTCCCAATTGGCAGATAAACAAAACAAATCGTGAGCGTACGACTGACAAAAATACTCACAGCAACAGCCTGGAAAGGCGTCTGAAGCGTCAGAGCTATGGAAGGCACCTGCTGGAAGACGAGAAGAGCAACGCATCCACGAGACTCAAACGAGTCGTTGTCCACGTGATAAATACCATAGTGACACAGCTGTGCCTGAACTGTTGGACACATCAAGGTTTCCCGTTGTAATGGTTGGATTTACTGGACTAGCATTTAGAGCATGAGAATCCGTTACTGAAAAGTTATTAGACTAACTCCTGTCAGTTTCAGAAAAAAACCATTTAAGCTAGGCACTTTACAAGTACGTTTACTGGCCATAACTTAAAATTCAATAAATACCAAGTTTGAAATACACTGAATGTCAAAATATAAAAG
>JJRW01S0011827.1:48996-64080 GCA_001188405.1 Loxosceles reclusa | reverse complement strand
CAGTGTTTCAAGTAACTTTTCTTGAACATCTTATCTACAACGGCATAATACGTCATTTATCTTTTCCCTCGGGGGTGAGCACGGGGTGTGACGTGGCGTCTTCGAGATGCCCGATCCGTATAGTGTTCCGTAATAATTATCTTGTGTTTGGCACAGCGTGGACTTTACAGGCCCTTGTGATATTAAACTTCAAATAACCAACCACACTTATCCCTACGAAGTTTAAAAATTCTTATGTACATTCTTTTTACTATTCTACTGAAGTTGACAATGAAGAGCAATTAAGGTAATCTTTGGATTTCTTTGCAGATGATAAAAATAATTGATCCATGGAATTGGACGTTTCCTTGTAGGCATAGTTTGATACCAAATTTTCTGTAATACGAGGAAACTTCAGAAAGCAGTTTACCTTTCTAAGGACTAGTATGATTCACGGCCATTTTATAGATCGTTCTTTACGATACCATCTTTCACTACCTTCTGTATTTAACTCAGTCTAACTTCCTTTCTTTATTTGATTGTCCTGCGATACAATCTACTAACTTTTACCTGTATTTTTTCATTGTTATTCACTGGAAGTCTTACGTACTACGTGTTACGTTTAGAGAAATTTTCCTACCAGTCTCTTAGGGAAGAGCTTTTTTAACCCAAGTATATTCAAAAAGTACAAAGTACCAGCAAAATGTATTCATACAATACAATAGACATTTTCGATACGAAAACAACAACCATCATTTGAAACGATAGGAAATAATAAAACACTGTAAAATTTACGTGCGAGTTAAAAAACTGATTCTTTAGATTTTAATTACAAAACAGCAAAAATGCACGTTGGAAAATGCATTGGAACCAAACATTCGAACACTCGAAGAAAATAGACGTATCTTGATTTTTTTTTTTTATGATTGAAAGACATTTATGTTGTAATAATTTTCACATAAAGTTATGTTGTATGTGAAAGTTCTTAAGTAAAACGCAAGCGCGTTCGATCGCGGGAAGTGAAAATTTGTAAAACTGCTCACGAACGTAACGAAACTAGTTGGTGGGAAAGTAAACTTATTGTCAAACTATGTGAAAAGTATGAATTTGGTTGGAAAACCAGGTGCAATCGATTAATAAATGATTTCGAGCATTTGGAACATTGCCTCGTTCTAGCCGACAGTTTTGACTGAGCAGTGGCAACACTGATTGTCGTGCGTCAAATAAAAAAAAATCCAAAATTTACTGCTACGCGGCTTACAGTAAATGTGTAATATACGTGAGCTTCACTATTTGTAAGTAGAATTTGAGAATGAGAAAAACAATTGACATCTGCGATTAGAATTCGCATAGCAGTACCCCAATGTATTCTCGGAGTTCTGGAAAAAAGTAATTTTTACAAACGAGGGTAATTTCAGATTTTGGAGCGGGTGGCCAACGAAGGGTTTGGAGAAATGTCCTGGACGAGAATTTGCAACTCTAAGTGAAACACGGAAGTAGTTCAGTGCTGGTTTGACGTTGCATGAGTGCTTCTGGAGATTGAAATCTGGTCATCATGAACGGTATTAGACCAGTACACAAACATAAATATTATGAAACACAATTTAGTCTAGTGCTGCAGAAATTGGTTTTAATAATGATTGTCTTCATGCCCGTCGCCAGATGCAGAGCTTGCGCTATTTCACGAAGTTGCAGGCTCAACGTGCACATCTTTTATGGCGCCGAGTATTTTTACCCGCCCTTGCACGTCATTTTCATGCACGGCTGTCTCGCGTGTCTGCTTTCTGTATTCGCATGCATCATTTACCGAGTGAGCTTGCTTTGTCTCTTCCTGACATTGTACAGTGTTGTTTCTATTGCCCCTTGGGAGAATTTTCAGCCATCGGTAGGTTTCGTCCTGTACTGCTTTGCCAAGTGTACACTCCTCACGCTCAACATGTGCAGTACTACCTTGTACATCGACCCTCCCCCCCTCAGGGGGCTTGTATTCTTTGCAAGCAGGGGAGTGGCGCCCCCGGGCCCCGAGCTGGGCATCGCCTTCTTCCATTTCCTTGCGACTCCCCTTTCCTATATTCTTCTCTCTTCTCTTTCCTTTCCTCTACCCTCTATCGTTTTTTCATCTTCTTTGATTATTTTTTCGTTTTGTGATACCCCAAGACTTAGCGTTCCACGTAACTATAGTCTGCATGGTGGAGGGGTTAATGGCTCCACCTTATCGTGGCCGCATTTTGCCGTGTGCGGCGACCCGTGTTTCTCGAAAGGGGGATCCTGGCAGTTGAGGGGTAAGGTACTGTCCCAATACACTGCTTTGGCCCCTGCTTCATGCTAAACGGGAGCCTGTCTTGGCCCGGACTGAGGCAAGCGGCTAGACGGTGGGTTCCTTTGCGGTTCCCCCAGCTAGGGTCAAGTGATCGGCCGGGTCGGAGGGATTAATCTTTCCGTTTGGCTCGGCTGGGATGGTATAGCCCCAAGTAAGCCTTAGCGTGCGTGCACGTCCCCTTGTTGGACTCGCTATTGGGTGGGGCCACCGGGAGCCGAATATTCTCCCCATGGGCACACAAATTTTATATTCTCAGAGCGGGTCCTCTAAGAGGGCCCGAACCGAATGCACAGCACCTTCAGCTGATGGTGATTCTGCACCGTGTTTTTTAATTATTCATTCTTCAGATCTTGTTTCTGCGAAGCTCTCTCCCTTTGTGATCTCGAAGGGACTCTCTCCTTAGCCGGTACCCCGAAATCCGTTAAAAAGCTCTGATCGAGGGATTAGCTTGTCGAACCTGCTTCTTAACAGTCTCGTTCTCTCCTTAACTGCTCTACTTTTGCCAACCTGCCGATCACAGTAACTCCCCACGGATCTCTGAATTCCTCCTAAGGAATGATCTCGGAAGTTGATCTTCTGCATGTCACCGAGGAGGAACTTCAAGAGCTCTTCGCACAGGGAGTTACGGCAGCACGACGTATCAGCACGCGCAGAGATACACAATGTCTCGACCAAGCATGTAATCTTAACGTTTAAAAAACCAGCGTTATCTTCCATCACCACTGGTTACTTCTCCTGCGCCGTTCGGCCGTATATCTCCAATCCGCTGCGCTGCTTCAAATGCCAGCGTTTTGGTCATGGACAAAACTCGTGCCGTGGAGCTGCGACTTGCCCACGTTGCGGTCGTACTGCTCATGAGAATGAGT
Organism: Loxosceles reclusa; assembly: GCA_001188405.1. Lineage (NCBI taxonomy): Eukaryota > Metazoa > Arthropoda > Arachnida > Araneae > Sicariidae > Loxosceles > Loxosceles reclusa. The sequence goes on along the minus strand of JJRW01S0011827.1, from coordinate 60,915 downwards.
GTCCTTCCACTACTTGCTGCGTTAACTGCCAGGGTGACCACCCTGCGTATTCTCGCTCATGCCCTAAGTGGCAAGAAGAGAAGAATATTCAGCAAGTGAAGGTGACGCAAAAACTCCTATGCAGAGGCAAAGAAGCTCGTGTCACCCGCTCCACCCCGCGGATCGTACGCGGCGGTTATTCGAAGCGCCAAGTCGCAAGAGGTACAAACGTCACTCAGCTTTCCCCGTCGTTTGTGTTGCCGGATTTTACAGCTTCCCGTGTATCTCCAACTTCTGGGCGCAAGAAGACTTCCAAAGTTTCTGCGTCTCAGACGTCTTTATCAAAACCATCTTTCACTCCTGCACCTAAGTCCACCAAGGTCAAGCACACTGGGCCTAAGAAGCCCCTGAAAAAGATACTCAGATGCAGTTATTCATTGTAGCATTAAATTATCAAATTCTTTTAGTGAGCTTTCTACGTTCGAGGATGAGGACTGTACGGATACAGCCCCTTCTCATATGCTAAAACCCACCGCAAAACGTGAGGGTAACAAAACTAAACCTCCGCCTCCACATACGTAACTCCCAATGCCCACTACACTTTTACAATGGAACTGTCGTGGTTTGCGTGCTAACGTCAATAATCTGAAACGGATGTTGTACTCCATTTTCCTGTGTGTGTTTGCTCTGCAGGAAACTGACGCGTCACTATGGTGTTTTTCGCGTGGACGACGACTCATCCGAGACTCGGGGAGGCGTTGCTCTTGTCTCCCACCACGTGCCATCCATAGCTCTGACGTTTTAGACGCCTTTACAGGCTTACTGTACTTATTTTCGTCGGCCATACACTCACGGTTTGTTCTGTATATCTGCCACCGGGAGACCGAATGGCTTTTTCTACATTGGATGCTCTGGTGTCTCAGATTCCGCAACCGTTTCTGCTGCTTGGAGATTTTAACTGCCATAGCACTGTTTGGGGTAGCTCCTCTACCAATAGCAGGGGTCGAGTTGTCGAGCGCTTGCTCACAGATCTCGACTTGTCCCTGCTGAATACTGGTGAGAATACGTATTTTCATGCCCCAACGCGGTCATTTACTGCTTTGGATCTCTTTCTGCTCTCCGTCACAGTTCCCTTTGTGGTCGTGGTACGTCCTTTCGGACCCCATGCGAAGTGACCACTTTCTCATTTTGCTGTCCTATACCACTGCTGCCGGTTAGTTTTCCAGCCTGCCGACGTGGAAACTGGACTGCTGATTGGGATCGTTTTTCCATATTGGCTGTGTTAACGGATGACTTGGTTGACATTCCGTCCATCGATCAAGCAGTGGACCAGTTGAGTACGTGTATTCTCCAAGCAGCTGCGTCTTCCATACCACGCACTTCGACACGCTTACCGAGATCACCTAAACCTTGGTGGAACCACGACTGTTCTGCATCACGGAAAGCGCAGAAGAAGGCATGGGACATTTTCCGCAGGTACCCGACTTTGGGTAATATGGCTCGGTTCCAGCGGGCCCGGGCGTTTGCCCGTAAAGTCCGCCGAAGTAGCCAACGGGAGTCGTGGCGGAAGTTTGTGTCCAGCATCACGTCTTCCACTAGTTCGAAGGTTGTTTGGGACAGGATTCGTCGTATTTTTGGTCGTTACACGTCCCACCCCATATCCTGTTTGAACACGGATGGCGAAACCGTGTTAGACATTCCCACGATTGCGAATGTCTTAGCTGAATCTTTCTCCCAGGTTTCTCGTAGTTCTAATTACAGCACATCTTTCCAAGGCTGTGAAGTCCTCAGCAGAACGTGTAGATTTCCTTCCGTCCCTTTCCACCGGTTGGCTACAACTCTACTTTTCTTGAGCTGCAGGCAGCTCTATCACGTTCTCACGATTCTGCGCGTGGACCAGATACAGTGCACTACGCCATGTTGCGACATTTATCTCCTGCATCTCTCAGTGTGCTGCTCCGGTTATTTAACCGCATTTGGCTGGAGCAGGAGTTTCCCTCCGCATGGCGTCATGCTATTGTGCTACCCTTTCCGAAATCTGGGAAGGATACCACTTCGCCATCGAATTACAGGCCTATTGCGCTCACTAGCTGCATTTGTAAGTTACTGGAACGGATGGTCAACGCACGTTTAGTGAATTTCCTCGAATCTCGTGATGTCTTGTCTCCGGTCCAGAGTGGATTTAGGCGGCTGCGTTCGACTACAGACAACTTACTCGCCCTGGAGACGTCTATCCGAGAGGCGTTCGTTTCTCGTGCACAACTGGTGTCCATCTTTTTTGACCTGGAGAAAGCCTACCATCGCACCTGGCGATATGGTATTCTCCGTGACCTCCATGCTATGGGGCTCCGGGGTAACCTGCCGGTGTTTGTCCAGAATTTCTTGGCAGATCGCACTTTCCAGGTTCGAGTTGGCACGACTCTGTCCCGTCACTTCCTCAGGAAGAAGGCGTCCCCCAGGGCGCTATTTTAAGTGTCACTCTTTTCATCAAACTGAATGGCATCGTCTCTACACTTCCTCCGGGAATCCAATTCTCGATGTACGTTGACGACTTGCAGATTTCTTATAGCTCTGTGTACATGAGACTTCTCGAACGACGATTACAGCTCAGCTTGAACCGGCTGCTTCACTGGGCGGATAATAACGTGTTTCGTTTTCCACCGGACAAGACCGTCTGCATGCATTTCTGTCGTAGGCGGACTTGCATCCGGATCCGAATCTTCGTTTAGGATCCGTTGCGGTTCCGATCGTTCCGGATATCCGTTTCCTCGGCGTCATCTTTGACCGATCTGTCCCTTTCGACGCGCATATTCGCCACCTGAAAGTGACATGTACTAAGGCGCTGAACATCGTCAAGGTACTGTCGTCCACCTCTTGGGGTGCTGACGGTGTCTCTTGCGCCTGTATCGGTCGCTCATCCGCTCAAAGCTCGATTATGCTTGTGCTGTATATGGTTCTGCCCCGTCATCTCGTTTACAGGTGCTCGATCCGGACGCTCAGCAGGCACTACATCTGCACTGGTGCTTACCGGACATCAGTACAGAGCTTGTATGTCGCGGCACAGGAACCATCGCTCGACCTCTGTCGCCAGATGCTGAGCTTACGATATTTCCTCGAGTTGCAGTCACAACGTGCACATCCATTATGGAACCGAGTTTTTGAATCCAGCCTTGCACGTCATTTTCATGCACGGCCGTCTTGCGTCCCTACTCACGGCCTTCGGATGCAACGTTTACTGAGTACGCTTGGTTTGCCTCTTCTGATGTTGCGCAGAGTGTCGTGGTTTCTCTTGCCCTTTGGGAGCAGTTTGTCCTTGGTATGTTTCGACCTGTGCAGGTTTGCCAAATGTAGCACATAGAGCGAGGTATTCCCAACTTGTGCCCATCTTCACTGATGGGTGAAAATCTGTCGGGCACGTTGGGTCCGCAATGGTGTGCTGTGGCGTTACATGTACTTACAGTCTTCGATCTATACTGCCGAACTGCATTCCATCTTGGCATTGGAACACATTCGACGTTGCTCTTTGTTCAGGGCCTGTGTTTACTCGGACTCACTCAGTGCTTTGGAGGCTCTCATTTTTATGCAGCATCCGACCCACCCTGTGTTGTCCCACATCCTTGTTACTCTGCGTGATTTGAGTATTCGTGGCTTTGATATCCGCTTTTGCTGCATTCCGGGTCACGTCGGTATTCCTGGGAATGAGGCAGCAGACCGTGTCGCGAAGTCTTGCGCGAGTCGTCTGCGTATGCCTCTCCCATTCACCGACTGGAATACGTTGTTCGAGCTCGTCTCCATGCTTGCTGGCAAGAATTCTGGGACACAGACTGCGAACAAGCTGCATGTCATACAACCTGTTGTGGCAGACTGGCCGTGCTCTTCTTACCTTTATCGACGGGCGGACGTGCTACTGACTCTGCTCCGCATTGGACACACTCGTCTCACGCATGGTTTTCTTTTGCATGGGGAAGACTCACCTACATGTTCTAATTGCCATTCAGTTCTCACTGTTCATCACATTGTCATTGTCTGTCCTGTTTTTGACTCGCTGCGTTTACAGCTTTTTAATTCTGCTGTTTTATCTCTGCCAACTCTAGCCTCCGATTTTACCCTTTTACAGCGATTTTTGCTTTCGTGCAATCTCTTGAACAAACTATAGTTTTTTTATATTCATTGCCTTTATCTTTTAGTGATGTGCTGGTCTCATCAGTCTTACTCTTAATTCGTTTTTACACTGTTTTTTTTTTTGTGTGTGTGTGTACACCCATCGCAATTTTACAGACGGTCCCACAATCACGCCTCACAAAGTGCTTCTGGCGTCGCCCCAAAGCTGAAGATCAGTTACGTAATTTACACTCATGAACATAGGTTGGTGCAGCGTGCCCTCTGTGGGGATTGTGGTTACACTGGTACACGTAAGACTTTTTGCTTCAGCTCGTTTGTTTCCGTCTGTTTTGCTTTTGTTTTATCTTACGTTTTGTGCCATTAAACCTCCAACAACCAACCAACTTTCTCTAAAAGTTCCAAGTTGAGAAAACCAGTTTAAAATTCTTATTTTGCGTTTTCACTAACAGCGAGAAGATTTGCACTTTGAACAAATGTGTGTGAACTCGTGGCACATCCATTTATGGTCTGTTGAATCTCGAAGTCTGAGAAACTGATCTGTGGGAGGTTTTAGGTATCAGCCCTTCTGCTCCCCCCCCAGAATCACCCGTAATGCAAATCTCGGGCCGTCGAACCATAGTCTAATAAATAGGGGGGAAAATCAGTTACTTTGAAATTAACGGTGAAGGATTGGCGCGCTCATTAACGGTAATTTGAAGATCAAAATGTTTATTACTTTTTCTTTAATTTCTGGTGGAAAACGTTTGGCAATCCCCTCTAAAATTGTTTCGAACGGCGTTTTATTCTCAGCTTGAACTTTTTGTCATCATATGAACTTCAGTAAATGATTTCAAATGTCTTGCTGTACCCCCATGTTTTTTTTGTTCCGCCATTTTGCAGACCTCCACACACGTTCGATGTTTTGAGTATGAACTGCCGTTTGTCGATCTACAAATTGATAACTGTGGGTTCACCTTGAAATGGTTAAAACCACCTGTTTAAAATTATTTCCTTTCATACGCAGTAAATCGTCGTTTCGTTTCCGATATTATCTTTCATTGCATTTGTAATCTTTCTACCCGCAAGTTAGAAGCGCGTTTATAGGGTTGCAATGCGGTTTTTTGTTGAAGCCACATTTGGCGAGTTTTGGCCTTTTCACCGTTAATTTGTAACTACTAAAAATCCTTTGGAGTAAAGTGAAAGCAATTAACAAAACATTTTTAATACGTGCAACAATAAATGCAGTCGTTTTTCTTTTTAATAATGTTCTAACTTTTCTTTTGTTTTCCATCATGGACGCAATTTTAAAACCAATTACGCTCCCGCAATCTCTCTCCCGGAGTGTTTTCCCTTTGCAAACTACGAATATGCATCTGAATATTACTGTGGAAAGTTCGTTTATATTTTCTAGTAAGTGTATGCATATCTTAGACCTTGTGTGAAATTGAAACTTTAGGCTGTCTTGAATGTCACATACTTCCAAATCTATATTAATGCTTTCACAATTTTTTTCACGATGCCACTATATAACTTAACTAACTAGAAAATTTGAAATTTCAAAAATTTTGTGATATTAACAAATACGGCAACGTGACTTGTTACAACTTGACTTTTGATTTAGAACCTACGAGTATAAATACAATTCTACATGTGTTCGAAGCAATGTAGAATTGCAATATGCTGGAAGGTTGTTAATATACCCAACTCCAACGTGCGTGTTTTACGTTTATGAACATTATTCAACTAGAGTTCTACAACGTCCTCGTTCGCTGTTATTTCGAACACAAATAATAATCCTTCATGAGCAATTAATCACAATTAGCGCCAAATCGTACTCCTTACGTTTGGGAAATTCAGGGGCATTTGTTCGCGGTTCGCATGAGTGTGTGTTTGTCTTTATCTTGCTCATGTTCATCCTGCGTTTGGCACAGGTATGACCTTACTGGGTCCTTGAACCAAACCATAAAACACCAATCGTCTTGAACATTTTTGGGCTGACTTCCACCGACGCAGTTTGAATGTTCGTCCGAAAATGCTCCAAGGCGGTATGGGAAGTTTGTCGCCAAATAGGAGTTCCGGCTCAAATAATCGCCAAAGAACTGATGTAAAAAAAAAGCGAATATAGCCAAAGGGCTTTGACGATACAACTTCAAAAACGAGGTACCCAAGAGTTTAGAAGTATTCAGAGGTCAGAAAGGGGATGATTAAGGATTAGAATGCTACATGATAAAATTAATGGGAATTTTCGAACAGTAAATTACCCCTGAGCTGTGTTTATGTTAGTAACATTGAGAAGAAAGTCACCCGAATGTCGTACTTGGGCATTCTTTTAAGATACAAGCTTGAGTACATGCCCCCTCAAGGGCTCAAATGCTTCGTGAAGTGGCATCCCCGAGCTGCCCGAGCCACTAAGTTTTGTATTTGTTCGGTAAAGCATGACGTTATAGTACCTTGTGCCATTAAGTTTTAATTAATAAACGAACATCCGAATAATAAACATTTTTTTTTGCCTTAAAGTCCTCTCTAGTAGTTTACATTCGGCTAGTAGAAAACACGATTGCAGAAAGCGCTTACGATATCCATTAAACTTATGAAATTACAAGTGCTTCTGTTCCTAATACAAATGAAAAAAATGCACACAGTGAAACTACGAACAACAAAATTTCTATCATGCAAATGAACCTCCAATCAACTGAAATAATGCGTTTCACGTCTGTTACCTCAAGGCTTACTTTTTTGGTGATTACGGGTAGGGATGTGACGTCCCTCAGGTACACATTTGTACACAAAGGGTATTTTTGCGCTCGTTGGCATTCTGAAGTCTGTTAAACAATTACGATCTTGTAATTTGTAGGTAGAAACATATTCCCAAGAGACTTCTGTGCTTTCGACTTCTAAATCTTTCGCAAACATACCTGTCTTTGTTACTCCTCATTGTAAGCTGGACAACTCACGTGGCATGATCTCGGAATCCGAACACGTTTCGGACGAGGAAATACTTTTAGATCTTTCAAAAGAGTGACGTCTGTGCGACGAATTTCAATGCGTAGTATATAGATCATCATGCGGTTAACACCAAGCACATCATTTTAACTTTTAACATGCCTGTGTTTCCGTCAAACACAAAAGCTTCTTTCCCGTTCTACCGTTCATTTCCAATCCCGCTAAACATCGAGGTATTGTCTTCTACCTCTTGGGGTGCAGAAAGTGTCCCTCTTGCGCGTGTATCGGTCTCTCATCCGCTCCAAGCTGGACTATGTTTGTCCTGTCTATGGTTCTGCCCGACCCTCTCGTTTAAACGTGCTCGATCCGGTGGCTCACCAGACACTACGTCTGTTCACTGGTGTTTTTCGGACATTGTACGGAGTTTGTACGTCGCGGCTCATGAACTATCGCTTGAGCTACGGCGCCAGAGGCTGAGTTTGCACTTCACAAAGTTGCAGTCTCAACGTGCACATCATTTATGGCGCCGAGTATTTGGAAACCACCTTTGCACGTCATTTTCATTCACGGCCGTCTTGTGTTTCTATTTTCGGCATTCGGATGCGTCATTTACTGAGCTTGGTTTAGCTCTTCCTGACATTCCACAGAGTTGTGGTTTCTGTTACCCTTTGGGAGAAGTTTCGGCCGTTGGTATGTTTCAACTTGAGCCGGTTTGTCAAATGTAGCACCCCTCACGCTCAATATGTGCAGTACTATCTCGCACATCGAGCTGCGTGTTCCCAACATATGGCCATCTTCATCGATGGATCCAAATCTGACGGACAACTTGGTTTCGCTATGGTTTGCTGTGGCGTTACATTTGCTAACCGTGTTCCTGTACAGGCTTCGATTTACACCGCCGGGCTTCATTTAATCTCTATGGCGTTGAAACGAATTCGTCGTTGCTTTATGTTCAGGACTTGTATTTAGTCGGACTCACTCAGTGCTGTGGAGGGTCGTGTTTCTCTGCGGCATCCCACTCACCCTGTGTTGTTCCACATCGTTGTCACTTTACGCGATTTGCGTACTCGTGGGTATGATATCTGTTACTGCTGGATTCCAGTACACGTCAGTAATTTTGAGAACGAGGCTGCAGACCGTGCTGTGAAATCTTCAGCGGGTCGTCTGCGAATACAATTTCCGTACCCGAATGGAAAGCCGTTATTCGTGCGCGTCAGCATGATCGCTGGCAAGGTTCCTGGGACACGCAGACTGCGAACAAGCTGCATGCCGTACAGCTCATAGTTGCAGACTGGCCGCGCTCTTCTCGCCATTCTCGACGACGAGTGGACGTGTTGCTTACGTGGCTTCGCATTGGTCACGCTTGACGAATGGGTTCCTTTTGCATGGGAGGGTGCCAGCTACGTGTTCCTTCTGTCATTCAGTTTTGTCCATTCACCACATTTACATTGACTGTCCTGTTTTTAATACTTCATGTTCTGATCTTTAATGCTCGTGTTTTGAATCTTTTTGTGTGGGTTTGGATCTTCTCGTGATTTGGATCTCACAAAAATTTGATTTTACAATTTCGAGACATGTTTTTTTTCTTTCGTGTCATACATATCACGAACTTTAGTTTTCGTTTTTATTTTACACTTTTTGTAATGTACCGGTTTCATCGCCTTGTTTTATAAGTTTTCATTTTACTACCACTCGTTTATCATCTTTTTCGTTAACTGCTTGTTTTTAAAATTTTTAGTTTTGTCCTGCTATTCATCTTATGTTTGGCACAGAATGACCTTTCAGGTTTTGTGCCATTAAACCTTCTCCAACCAACCAGCAAATCAAATGTCCGTATAGGGGCTCACCTTTTGGCGAGTACGTACGGGAAGTGACGTGGCGTCCCCGAGGTTCCCGAGCCATATAATGTTCCATAATCACCTTTGTTTAGAATAGCATGGTCTCTGCAGGCTCTTGTACCACTGAACTTCAAATAACCAATCAGCCATCAAATGAAGATACATTTTCAGACTTAGATGGTTATTTTGAACGCGGTGCGAGCCGCTCTCCAACCTCGCCTCAGCTGAACAATGATGGTGCCTAGTATGGACAGACCTGCCTCTTTATGTGCCTCCGGTCAGGCAGAAGCAACGCACCTCTGGCCATCTGGGGGCCACTCCAGTGGTGCAGTGATACCGGTGACGGGTTATTGTGCTGAAGAGCCCGGTTTCGAGATCCGGTCGGCATGAATGTGTTTGTCTTCACCTTGTTTCTTTTTATTTCATGTTCTTAATAGCTCTTTGAGCCATGGAACACGTAGCATCATGATCACCTGTCCATCTGGGACATGCTCTTCTAACTCCTCTGAGATGATACCGGAACTCGCCTGCGACAAAATGGACAAATAGAGGATGTACTGATGCAATCGTTCTCAACCATCTCCTTCCTTCTCAGGGGGTCGCCCTTTTGGTGAGAACGAGGAGTGACGGGGTATTTCCGAGCCATTTAGTTTATCGTATTGACTTTGTATATGGCACAGTATGACTTTTAAAGGTCCTTGTGCCATTAAAGTCCTATTACTAACCAAGAATATTCCCTTCGGAAAAGGACGAGAAAGACGATACGGAGATGACCATTTACACTGACCTTTCTGAATGCTAAGAAGCGTAAAACATTTTGGTAAACTCAAAACAAGCAACTAGAAATCGTATGAATGAAATCGGACAGAATGAGATTCCTCTATAAAATCCTGGAAAGCAATTCATTTTTCTAAGATCTAACGGCAGGAGCAAGTATTTCACCTCTAAACCGAACTGCTCATTTCCACAGCCCTGAGAAACAGATATTCAACATTCAACCCAGCAAATGTTTGCTTCAGTTTCACACGAAGGCCTTCACCACATGACCTGGGATCATCCCATGGACGAAAGAGTCCCGCAGTTTACTCTTTTGTTGAATACGGGGAGTGACTTACATCCCTGAGGCACCAGATACATTTAGTGCTCGACATTGCCTTGTGTTTGGCAGAGCATCGCTTTTTCATGTCCCTGTGCCTTTAAATTTGAAATCAACCAACTAGCCATGGACAAAAGATCTCGGGCACGGAGGATGCCATTAGCATAGCTGAAAGCTTGGCGACCCTAGGTGATGAGATCTTGAAAGTTGATGGGTACAAGCAATTCAGGAAAGACAAATGTGACAGAAGAGGTGGAGGTATTCTGGTTTATGTCAGTGGAAATATTTTAAAGAGGGGGTCCAAAGTGCAAAGTGCAAAAGGGTAGTGGAGTGTGTGGATTGAGATTGGAAACAGTGCAAGTATTGTTTGGAACGTATTACAGGCCGCCGTCTAGTAGCGAGGAATATGACAAGCTACTCTGAGGAAGTCAAACGAGCTGCCAAGCGAAAGAATGCTTTTATTGTTGGTGACTTTATCCGAACATTAACAGAAGTGTGAAGCGTCTGGTAAAGGAAAGATATTTTACGAACCAGTGAGAGATGGCTTTCTTTACCAACATGTTACATCTTTACCAACTTAACCGAGGCTCTGAACCCGGCGCGTGGAGCGGCGTGACCGGGTCAACTCACCTGAGAGGGTGTCCGACGACTGCCTCCGCCCCGATGCGACGACGGATATTAATATAATACTACCTCTGTCGGCTGTTCTGCTACGGCGTTCAGTCGGTTTGGGTGAACCTGATACCGAATTCTGCGGTTGTTGCTTTGGCGCCTCTACCTCTGAGCGCGCAGCGGCTGGGCCGCGCTAATACCCTCCTTAGAGAGGCGTGGGAGCAGTGACTGGACCCGAGAGGGCCATGTCTAAAACAGAATCTTACCAACATGTTACCCATGGTACCAGGGAAAAGTACTTCGGATTTAGTACTTTCTACCAAAGAATGGTGTTTCGGATCTTTCAATGGGTGAACCCCTGGGGACAGTGACCACGATACTATCAAATTCAATCTTGCTGTTAAATGTTTTACTCCTCTAACGGAGAGGAAGATTCCAATTTTTAAAAGTCAGAGTTACAAATTTTAGGGAAAGTGTTTCGAAAGAGTTTGCAGTTCCTTTGGCAGGCCTCAATGCGAATGAGAAGTGGTATGATTTTAGCTCGAAGTTTAAAAAAGTTACCTATAGTTTCGTTCCCTTTAGAAAGAAATCAACTCTTCGAAAAATTAATCCTCCATGGATTAATGGGAATTTGAAGTGTGTATTCTTCAATAAGCAAAATGCTTTTAAGGCCTTCAAAATTTCCGGTAAGCAGTCGAACAGGGATACTTAGTCAGGCCAGAAAACAGTTTAAATATAAAATACGAAATGCAAAAAAAAAACACGATTTAGCGATAGCACAAAATGTAAATTCTAATCCAAAAAAGCGTTTTTCAGATACGCCAAAAGTCGCAGGGGTAATGCTGAAAAGATAGGACTTCTTTTGTCTCCAGACGGGAATTTTATTGCCGATGACTTAGATATGACGAGACTTCTTGACAATTATTTTGCATCTGTTTTTGCCCAAAACAGTGGACTTGAGGTTGAAATTGGCTTAGTGTCTGGGTGGATGAATGATATAATTTGCGACAAAAATGAGATTCACAAACAACTGTAAAATTAAAAGTATAAAAGCGCCAGGACCTGATGAAATTTATCCGAAAATACTGATTGAAGCGGATGATTTACTCCCAGAAGCATTAGAAAACATTTTTAATCTGTCGGTTGAGACAGGTATAGTTCCTGAGGAATGGAAATTGGCAAATGTAGTACCTATTTGTAAAGGTGGTGACAAATAGCAGCGAATTGTCCAATAAGTCTGACTTCAGTTATAGAGAAGATTGCTGAGGCAATAATTAAACCACAACTGACGGCCTTTTTAGAATCCAGCAAGCACAAAGGGAAAGCTAGAAGTGATGTAATTCAGACTTT
>JJRW01S0011814.1:58609-70008 GCA_001188405.1 Loxosceles reclusa | reverse complement strand
TTAAGTGTGATATTTAACAATTTCTTATGATTGAACAATTTTAACGACAATGTAAATTTAACCAAAACATAAAAACCAATAACTGCAATTTAGACTCCATTAATTTGAAAATGGATGATAATTTTGAAATGAATGAAAAATTTATGCTACTAAACAGCTGTACTGAAAGTTCGGTATTTCACAGATGCCTTCTGCTTGATGACATCTTCATCTATAAATTTTCCAAATGAAAGTGAATATAATTATTGTAAAATTAAAGACATTTTGTGTGTTTTCTTTTTAAAAGAAATGTTTTTAGACTTAAATATGGTATTTAAAAGCTCCTTAATATGTATCAGTAGTATTGCATCATATTAATGTCAATCATCCTGCTTGCTGTATGCTGACGAGTTAAACTGTTGAATCGCGTGAAGATGTTTCACCCCACAGTCCGATGTTAACCTCTTATGCCAGTGGGATGGACGCAATGAATTGTGTTTGAAACATTTCAAAATGTTCCATCAACTCCTTTGTTTGGAAATGCACACCATTAACTTCTGATTATTTTATTGGTGTCCCTGTTAAGAGCATCTGCTATTTGTAACATGGGAGTCTTGTTTGATTCTTGCTTGTCTTTCAAAGAGCATATCCCCAGTCTCACTAATTCTGCCTACTGTGAATTTTGGGTTTTCTCATGTGCAACAGTTTTCATTTCAGTGTTCCAATTTACATGTTGTAATGTGGTACCTAATCAATAATAAATACACTGATAAACTGGAAAGAGTTTAAAATAAATTCTTCACATATTTGTTCTTACAATGTTCTGAAATATACATGTATGATATCAGTGTGTCTGATCTGCAGTGTCAATTTTGCATGATTAAGCAATGGTGGAAACTGCATCATTTTTTGTATTTATATAAACTAATCAACAACTCCACTATTTGTCCAGAATTACTTACTTCTCTGCAATTGTAAGTTTCTAAAGCAAATTCACAAGAAACTAATTTATGTTGTTTGTAGGCTTGCAGGACTCTAATGCCCTATTTACTACTCATGCTTATGGTACAATCTGCTAACAAATGCCTCAGATATGTTCTCCCACCCTCTTACTGTATTCAAGCATAATGCAGTCTCAAACTTGTAATGCAACTGTTTGTATCGAAATTTTTATGTATATCCTGGTTATTTGACATTAGTCTGTTGAGATGTTGCTTCTAAATAAATAAATTGTCACCTCATTTCTAACTTCAAGAGAATTACAAAATTTTGCCCTGTATGTGTATCAGTGTCCATATCATGCCTTATATGTAATACTAAAATGTTAACAGACACCAATATTCTTGGTATTTACCAACAGTAGTTATCTTGATAGACTTATGAGTGAATTTTATTCCTAAAATAATGTAAAAGTTTAGGAAAAAAAAAATCAAGGAGAACAGAGAGGGCAACAAATATTTTTCTCTTGAGAGCATACTGCAATTGAAGAGCTGAAAATAACATAAAGGCATAAAAATAGTGCTGCATTAAGGTACCACATCATAATTTTCCACATTTGCCTTTACTTTGCAATAAATTGTAGGTACATTTCATGTTATTAAATATGCGTTAGTTAGAGTGTTCAATTCACCCATTTTTTACAACCCTGATATCTATTGATGGTACTCAATGATCAGTCACATGTCATTAAAAGAAAGTTTAATACATTGAAAGTTACTTCAAATATATATCATCATCATCAGTCTTTATCAATCCACTGCAGGATGAAGGCCTCTTCAAGATTTCTCCAACATTTGTGATCCATAGCTCTCCTTTTCCAAACTACTCCCACAATTTGGAAATCTCATTCACCCATCTCGTATGTGGTCGCTTTCTAGGTTATTTTTGATTCTTCAGCAGCCAGTTGAGAACTTGTACTGCCCATCTATTATCATGCCTTCTAATGATGTGCCCAGCCCACTTCCATCTCAGTTGCTTGATGTATGCAATTATGTCATAAATTCTGGTCTGTTACCGTACCAAGTATTTTTCTTCCAATCACTCCTTGTAATACCCAGCATACATCTTTCCATACTTCTTTGTGTAGTCTGCAGTTTCTGGATTGCCTTTGCTGTTAATGTCCATGTTTCACAGCCATACATCAAAACAGGAAGCACACACTGGTTGAAGACTTTTCAAACACAATGACATATTTCCTTTCAATATTACACTATTTCTTCCAAAAGTTCCCCATCCAAGCTTCACTCAAGCCCCCAATCTTCCCAGAGGAAACTCTGAGAGGTTCCTCAAGTATTCAATTTCAAATGCTCCAATCGACAAAAAGAAAATGTCTGGAGGAATTGCTAGTTCGTTAATGATGGAGAACAAAAAATTGATGGCATTCCTTCAATTCCGCTGGAGTGCAAAAAGTTGAAGTGTCTTTAAAAATGGACTCTGAGAATGTTCATAGAAATATGTTCGATGAAGCTGGAAATATTGAGAAGACTGTGCAAAAGTTTGTATAGATACATCACTTGACGAATAACACGCCTGCTCTTAAGTGACAGAAGGGAGAAGAAAGATCGAAGACCCAATGCACTTATGTCATATATGTACACACCTGAGTGCCTGTATAAAACAGGTATCTCAGGAACTCATTATGAACCTTATTACTAGTGCTGTCATATTTTGCACAGAGGGGATGCTAGACCACAGATCTATATTCAAGTCTGGATGCAAAGTATGCAACGAATGCAAAGTACAGCAACATGAGCATTGAAGTCTGCTTCAGGAAGAAACCATTTTGCATAATGAAGCCAAGCGATTGGCATGCACAAGTTATAATGTGATTAACATGGTTACTAGACCGAAGTCTAGTGTTGAATATTATACCTAAATCATGGGTTTTAGTAACTGCAAAGCATTTTTCAGGAGATCAAATAATTAGTCACCAAGGCAGAGGACTTTCTGCAAAAAGTGATTACCTGGGATTTCATAATGTGGAGGGAAGCTGGTTGATGCTACACCAGACATGAAGCAAATCAACGTCCATCTGTAGCTAGATGTATCTGCCAGTGGTGATGTGCGCCTGAAGATTTTCAGATCGTCCACATATAGTAAGCTAGTTGAAACTTGGACAAGCGATAAGGGATCATTGATAAAGAGTACAAAGAGAAGAGGTCGAAGGTTGTACTCCTGCTGTACTCCAGAAGAGCTAATGCATGGAAGCGAGACCCTATCCCTGAAATAAACCTTCTGAGATCTGTTCCAGAGGTAAGACTTAAATCAGGCAACCAAATTGTCAGATAAGTGCAGAAGATGCAACTTTTGTAAGAGACACTCATGATGTACACAATAAAATTCTTTGGCAAAGTCTGTGTAGATAAAGTCCACTTGCAGGTTTTGTTCAAGGGCAGCGGCAATCTCATTGGTGAAAGATATAATATTTACCACAGTAGGGCATTTCTGAATGAAGCCATGCTGAGAGGGTAACATTATTGGTGTGACATGTGAATAAAACTTATCATAAATAATTTGATTTGAAAATCTTTACAAAAGGAGAAAGAATGGAAATAGGCCAATAGTTCTTGATGCATGATCAGTTGCCTGATTTGTATATTGGCACAACACACATTTTTCCATACCTGTGGAAATATGCTGGTTCTCAAGGAAAGGTTGAAAATTATCAACAGGGGTAACACAAATAACAATGCACAAACCGTAATAATATATCCAGGAATATTATTCAGACCAAGAGATGTAGAATGAACTTTTTAATTGGCTTAACAACATCCAATTCATAGATAGATATTAAGTATATCCAATTGATCATAAACCCATAGCCTCATTAGCAGCTCTTGTATGACAGAAGAACCAGACAAGAGAAAAATAGACTTGATATATTCTGCAAAATAATCTGCCAGATTTGCGTTTGAATGAAGGAAAGTTACATTTCTTTTTTTTTTTTTCTTTTCAAGTTGGCAGCAATTCAGAAATGAAAAAGCCAACAACATTTATGATTAAAGAACTATTTCAAGGAATAAGTGCAGCAGACAATTTTGTTGGCGTGTGTCTGTTTTAAGGCAGTTCTCGTGTCATCTACAGTCATGGAGGTCAGTAATTCTGAATTAAGAAATGAAATGTGTGCACTGCATGATAAAATTTTGTCATCATATAGGCTCCAGGAACAGTAGAGTTGATGAAGCAAGCATACAAAGATAGGTGTTTTGGTAGTGGCGGAACTGGTTAGTAGACCTGAAAGTGTTATTACCGGAGACAATGCCTGGGTAATTCTCAAAGAAAATATAGAGAAATTTCTTTCCTGTTGTTACTAAGCTGCCAAATAGGTATAATTAAAATACATACCAAGCTTACAGGGAGAAAAATATTTCAGAATATGAGTCCACTTAAAATACTGAACCACCAAAAAATAAACACATAACTCGGTTTGCCATGGAGAACATTTAGAGATCTATTTGACTTGTGTCCTTTTGGTGAAGTGGGTAGTGTAATTAGGTACTAACTGACAGAACCTGGTTCAATCCCAGGAAGAGGCAGAAAAATATTTAGCATCTCCAAGCATACACAATAGACATTATACCTAGAGAAGTTTCTCTCCTCTTCTTATGGAATAGGTATAGTTAAAATATATGCCTACTTATATGTTGCTGCCTGTGTGTAACAGATGTATGTGCACACACGTAGAGATGTGTAGTGTGTGGAAAAGATGTGTAGAGAGAGAAGGAGGATGTGTATAGAAAGGAAAGAAGGATACTATGGCATGACTTATCTTTACCTGATGCCATGTATGGTAGGTATAATCACTAACAGTGTTAGCTGGGTAGTTTCTTTGTGAACAGCTTCTATTTGAGAGCTTATTACCAATTTTGACATTGAGTGAGGAATTTCCTTGAAAATTTCAACAATCAATTAAGCTGACAGTCCTGCAAAAATCTGAGTTGCTGCAGAAATGAATTTGGAGTTCTCTCTAGAGAATTCATATGTGACTTGGCTCAATTAAGACTATCTACTGGACATTATCAAGTTAACATTGCATGTAACATGGTTTGAATAATAACCACACACTACTTTTAAAAGTCAACTTTATACCTTTAAAAATCAATGGTGGTGGTGATGTTTGGTTGTTTATGGCTCAAGGACCTGATAATGCTGTGCCAGACACAAGACGAACATGAACAACGTGAAGACAAATGCCCACACTCATGCCAACTGGAACTTGAACCTGAGCCCCTCAGCACAGTAGCCTGTCACTGATACCACAGTGCCACATGAGTCGCTTAAAAATTAATGGATAAGAAACTGTGACTTACCATACTCTCTATATAAAATGGCATGCATTAATTCATTTATTGTCCATGTTGAATACTGAGTACCTACGTAATTTTCCATGATGATGAAAAAGGATGACAAAAATGTGTTGCCATATAATTTCAAATACTACAGGTATGAGAAGAAAACTTCTCCAGATCTTTATAGATGCTGTATACATTCAGGAATGCTAAAAGTTTTTCTGGCCCTTCCTGGGATTTTCCAGTTAGTACCCGAATATGCTAGCCACTACACAAAAGGGACACAAATCAGATAGATCACTGAATCTTTTCCTTGGCAATTTAAGTCAGGTTTTATTTATTTTTTGGTCTTAGTGCATTCTGAGCAGACTCGAATACCGAAATAATTTTAGCCCTGTGAACTCTGTATGCATTAAACTATACCTGCCCAACAGCTTTTGACAATTCTGGCCCCAGGAAGAGTCAGGAAAGCGTTTAGCATCTCTGAGAGTGTACAGCAGCTATAAAGACCTGGATAAATGTTCTTATTGCTAAAAGCTGTTGGGCATGCATACTTAAATGGACTACATGTATGCTCATAAGTCTTACATAAGATTATAAATTCTTTTATAGGTATCTTTTACATGAAAGTTTGGAACCTACCCAAATCACATGAATTTTGTATGTTACTTGTGTTCAAAGTTTTCTTTACAGCAACCAAGGGATCAAGCTCAAACAAGGAGAAACAGCCATAAACTATTATCCCCTCCAGCACCAAACTTCACTTGAAACACAATATGGTTGGGTAACTAGCATTTATATACAGGGTGATTCAAAAAAAAAACATTTACAAAATGACATAGGCATACAATAAGGATAAAAAAACACATAAGGAACATAGGGTCACGGTGGACCAATTGCATGGCCACCACGATCACCAGACCTGTCTCCAACTGATTTTTTCTTATGTTTTTTTTAAAGGACTTGTGTATGAAACACCTCTTTCATCAACAGAGACTTGGTAGGAAGACTTGTTGTGGCAGCAGGATGTGTTCGAGATACACCTGGTATCTTTGAGAAGGTGCGCTGTTCAATGCATCGTCGATGTTAAGCATGTCTCGATGCATCTGGCAAAAACTTTGAACATCTTGTGTAGGCTCAACATTTTTCATACATTTGTTGCATGTGAGTTAGCAATATAAATAAAAATTAATAAATAAAAATTTATCCAGCGGCTCCAGATAGCATTTGCGACCCTATGTTCCTATGTGGATTTTTTTTTAATCATTGTTGTACACCTGACTTTTCTTGTCATTTTGTAAATGTTTTTTTGAATCACCCTGTGTAACCAGCATCCTCCATACCTACAAATGGATTACCAGATGGTGTGGATTCACTGCTCCACAACATGTCACTATTAATGATAAGCTTTAGATCAATGTAAGGGAAGCATGGCATTGGTTTCATTAATTTTCATTACATGTCATTACTCAGTTATGAAATCCAACAGTTAGGTGCTCCTGATGAATTGTCATAATGTTGAAGTTGCACTGAGTAAATACTACGAAGGTCAATAGTTAGTTCGCAATCAAGAATATAGAAAGAGAAGTTACTACTGAAGTAGATTTATGCAATTTGCTGAACATGAAAGCATTACGAATTCCATTTTTACAAAAACCCATGAAGTAAATCAAAGTGAAATCAAAAGTGAGGTTGATTATACTTTATCTAAAAGAAAATATGACATGGATGACAGCAGATATTAGTGGCTCATAAATGGTAAGAGGAAACTACACCCCAGTGCAAAAATAGAATGGAACAGGCTTGCAATGATGATTGTGTTTTCTGGCTCAAGCACCTAGTAAGATCATGTTGTGCCGAACATTAACAAAGTGAAGACAAACACACACATACACCCATGGCGACAGGGACTTCCAACAATAGCCCATGACCTGGTACAGCTGGTACCACTGGAGTGGCTACAACTAATTTACATCTGAATCAACTTTTCATTTGGGAAACCCTTATATATATTAAAAATCTTTTCCTGGTATTTTTTTTTTATCTGGATAGAGCAGAGAATCATTGTGATATGTTTAAACTGTAATTTCTTAAGAATTTAGGAGTAAGTGTAAACTATAATAAGGTTTTCTCTCACTTGTTCACAGTAATGCAGAACTGAGGAGCTTGAAACTAGGAGAGGTTACTTGGTAAGAGTTTGATGCACAACGACTTCTAAGGTTATGTTATGTGAAACACAAGATGATAGCAGAACACTAAATAAACTTGGAAAGGTAAGTGAATACCTTCCACATATGGAATTTTAACAGAATGTAAGTTATACTTGAGAAAGAAATTTATTGGAAAACTTAAGAAAAACTTATTGGAATCTAAGTGATGTACTTAAAACTGCACAAAAATATATGTACTGTGAGCTACAAATACTAAAATAATACATGACAACTACAAGAACCTCAAAAAATCTATAACCATTCCTTTTTCATAATTGACAAGAACATAATGTGAAAAAAAAATTACATTTTTGGTATAAGTGTCTTATTGTGTCATATTTTTCTGGCATGTAATTTTTTTTAAATGTTTCATGCCTAATATGCATAACACTATGCGAAATATAAATTTTAATTTCAATTAAGAGGTCAGCATATATATATAGTGGCAACATGCAGGTGCAAGGAAGATAATTTGATTATGCAAGAGCATGCAAGTTTTATGTCCAAAAGTTCTGCTTAATACAAAAATACCTCAATAACTAAACACTTACCAACAGCAGATAACCAACAGACAGAATTTGGAGCATCAAATGATTGTCCTGTTCAGCAGAACAGAGAATATAATTAGCATGGGATCTCTAAGAATGAAACACAGCCATCCTTAAAATAAACACCTTAGACTGATAAGAATTACAGGGGGTGGACAAAAATATGGAAACACTCAACAAAAACATATAATCTTGACTAATATGGCATAGGACAGCCTTTGGCATTCAGAACTGCTTGCAGTCTCCTTGGAATGGATAAACAGTTTTCAGGGGAATCTTGTACCATTTTTCCTGCAAAATATTGGCAAGTTCTAGTAATCATGAGGGAGTAGATACTGTGCTTGAACATTTGTCTTAACACTGACCACAAGGACTCAGTAATGTTGAGATCAGGTGACTGTGGAGGAAAAGGCAGATGTGAAACTTCAACCAGGTGCTCAGTAAACCAGTATTGGACAATGTGAACAGAAGCTTTGTCATCTGAATAAACAGCATCACTATCAGGAAACACTGTGCACCATGGGATGGGCCTGGTCATGTAATCAATACCACTGATGTGACCTTGCAGGGTAATGATGGGTCTGACAGAATACCATGATATGGCTGCCCATACCATGACTGAACCCCCCACAATGTTTCACTCTTGGTAGCAAACAAACCAGAGCATAAGTTTCTGATGGTGTTCTCCAGATGTAAATTTGGCCAGAAGTCAGAAACAGTATAAAGCTTGACTCATCCGACCAAATGATCTTTTATCCATTGCTCCACAGTCAAGGATTTGAGACTTTGGCACCGTCTCCACCTAGTAGCATTGTGAACACTGTTGAGTGTTTTTGCAATGGCAGTTCATCTGTAAAAAGCTTGCTTGTGGAGTTCCCTTTGTACTGGTTTGGTGCTGATAGGGTTTGTGAGTACAGTATTTGGCTCAGCAGTCACTTTTGAAGCTGTAGACTTCTTATTTTTTCATCACAACCCTATGCAATGTTCGTCTCTGTCACTCAACATGCATTGCTGTCCAAGCAGGTGTTAGTCGGAACCAGTGTTATTACATGCAGTCTATGTTGGACAATGCCCTGTGATACACCAAAAACTTCCACTACCACAGTTACAGAAGCATCTACCATACAAACCCTAACAACTTGACCATGTTGAAATTTGGTCCGCTCTGGCACGATTCCATCGCAACTGCACAGAACACTGTCTTGACAACAAATAATGTTGGCAATATGTAGATGAGCTTATACAGGTAGTTGCATGGCACAACAACGACAGCTCCACTTTCAAACTCTGCTATAGCAAACATGTAAATTAAGGAATTTTGCAAGGTGTTTCCATATTTTGTCCACCCCTTGTATTTTGCCAACTTATAAAAAAAAAAAACTACTACTTACTCTAAATGCTTTAATTTCCTATCAAAAAGCAGCTTAATTATACACCACTTTGCTAATTACTATAAAATAAAAAACACTTAGCACTTCTTTGTAAGAATAATTTGGTGTCTTCCCTTATTATTCAGGTTGAGAGATAGAAAGTAAGTCTTAAATTGATGAGAATTGATTACAATAGTGGTAGCACATTCTTGTTGGTTATAAGTGATTATGTTAATGAAGAATAATCAAGAATCTGTATTGTCCATGCATTATCATTTCCTTTCTAGAAATGTGATTAGTCATCTCCATTAAAAAAAATACCTGTGATTACCTGAAGTCTTTGAATTGCCTTCTCTCACTCTTTTTTTTTGTCCTCAACACACCTTTTTCCTTACTTATTTGTGTAGTATAGAGTCTGGATTACTCCTGCTGTCAATGATCAAGTTTAATTTCATGGCCAATAAATAACAACCAGAAGAACACACTACTTCATTCTGAGCACATTGGCACACAGAGGGCGGACAAAATATGGAAACAAAACACACAACCTTGACTAATATTGCATAGGACAACCTTTGGCATTCAGAACAGCTTGCAGTCTCCTTGAAATGGATAAACAGAGAACCTGTATAGCTTGCAAGGGAATCCCTTATACCATTTTTCCTGAAAAACACTGGCAAGTTATGGTAGTCATGATGGAGGTAGATATAATGCTCGAATATTGTATTCAACACAGACCACATGGGATCAATATTATTGAGATCAGGTGATTGTGAAGGCCATGGAAGATGTGAGCTGTGTGAACAGGGGCTTTGTCGTCTCAATAAACAGTATCACCACCAAGGAACGAACTTTGCACTATATCACTGCCACTGATATGATCTTGCAAGGCAATGATAGGTCTCATAGAATACCATGATACGGTTGCCCATACCATGACTGAACCTCCATCATTTTTCACTCTTGGTAGTGGTAGCAAAAAAACCAGAGTGTAAGTTAGGGATGGCTTTCCTCCAGACGTAAATTCGACCAGAAGTCAGAAACTGTGTAAAGCTCGACTCATCTGACCAAATGACCTTTTATCCATTGCTCCATAATTCAGGATTTGAGACTTTGGCACTGTCTCCCCCTAAGCAGTATGATGAACACTGATGAGTGTTTTTGGAATGGCAGCTTATCCATAAAAAGCTTACCTGTGGAGTTCCCTCTGTACTGTTTTGGTGCTGATAGGGCTTGTGAGCACAGTATTTAGCTCAGGAGTCACTTTTGCAGCTGTAAACTTGTTATTTTTCATCACAATCCTATGCAATGTTCGTCTGTCTCTGTCACTCAATGTGCATATCAGTCCAAGCTGGTGTTTGATACACCAAAAACCTCTATTACCTTGGTTACAGAAGCACCCACCACATTTCACCATGGCCCAACAATTTGGCCATGGTGAAATTTAGTCAGCTCTGTCATGATTCCCCCACAACAATACAGAACGCTGTATTGACAACAAATAATGATTATAACATGTAAATGAACTTATATAAGAAGTTGCATGATGCAACAACAGCTTCACTAGAGCAAATATGTAAATGACGGAGAGTATTTTGCAACATGTTTTCGTATTTTTGTCCACTCCTGTACTTCCTCTCAATATTAAACTGTTTCTTTCAAATACTTCACATACAAGCTTCCTTTTGTGATTTATTTCATTTGTAATGTTTTTTGGTCTATAAAGATGCATCTTGGGAGTACAATGTTCCACAGATTAACATGGCCAAATCATACACTCTAAGTCAATAACAATCCATACTCAATTGCTTCTTGTCAAAGAACTCTTTATGGTAAAGAAAATGCACAAAACAAGCACAGAGCTTTTACAACTGAGAATAAAAGCTCCAAGATCCTAAATCTGAGCAACCAATTAAAAAAAAACATGTCTAGTACATGTAAGGCAAACAGTCAGACTGGATCCAACTCAGGATCAAACTGGAGGGTTATTTCACACGCTTGTTC
>JJRW01S0011806.1:80294-92840 GCA_001188405.1 Loxosceles reclusa | reverse complement strand
ATGTACAGTTGAGTCACATTAGTGTGACCAACATTTTCTTGTACGTTAGCATTGAATAGCTAATGGAATGGAATAAGACACGTGTCAGCAGCAGGTGTAAAGAAAAGTTGTCGACCCCGGGATTCAAACCCGGAACCTTCAGCTCCGGAGGAACAACTTTCGCATTTAAGCTATGCCGACGCTTATATGGGAAGCTTATATTGAAGTCGTTTGTGGGTGGACGTTACATCCTCCCCACTTATAAAAGAGGACAGGATAACGACCTGACTTCGAGTGGTGGACTTAACAGTTGGCTTCTTTGACCACTAGGGTGAGTCTTCCCTGTTCGGGCGCCATTTTGTAAAGTAAAGTGGTCGACAGTCAGGATTCGAACCAGGAACGTTTACCTCCTGAGAGACTGCTTTACCGGTTAATCTAGGCCGACGGGGTAAAAGGGTAGCTTATATTGAAGTGGTGGGTGGTCATTATTATTATGGGCGTCAATATTATGGGTGGTCATTACATCTTCTCCACTTGAAAGAGAGGTCAGGGTAACGACCTGACCTTGAGTGGTGGACCTTGGCCACTAGTGTGAGTCGCTGCTCTTACGCCATTTTGTAAAGAAAAGCTGTCGACGTCGGAATTCAAAGCCGGACCGTTCAGCTCGGGAAGAACTGCTTTCCCTTTGAAGCTACGCATTACCTGGGAAGCGTATATTGAAGTCGTTTGTGGTGAACATTACACAGGTTGTAATGAGTATATAAAGCTTGTTGTTCCCATTCGGGAAACACCACATGTTGTTCTCATGGGCAAAAGAAGCGATTTATCGGCCTTACAGAGTGGAGTGGTTAGCGGCTTTTGGCTCAATGGTGGCAGTATTTCAGAAAATGTAAACTTTGAGCAATGTTCGCGGGCTTCTGTGGCTAACATGTATCGAGCACCAGAAAATAGCATCATAGCGAATAAGCAATGTGGCAACAGCGGAGCACCACGTGCCCTAAATATCAGAAGTGAACGCAGGCTATGGCGGTGAATTCGGGTCAATCGACACGTTATAGTGGAGCAATTGACTGCGAACACAATCGGGGTGCTTCCGCAGGTATGTTCAAAACGAGAGTAAACCGGACCATGCTGCTTATGGACAGACCAATGGTGACTGCACCTATGCTAAAGTTGGTTCATCGCGGGAAAAGGCTGATGTTTACACGGCAGTAGCAGCGTTGGATTTCCAGTGATTGGCAAGGCGCTTCTTTCTTCAATGAGTCACGATGAATGGTCTTCAGGCTCTTCGCTGAGAAACATCTGAGAACCGACGCCCCCTTTAACTGTTGCTGGAAGAATGTAAGTTGGTGGGAGCAATATCATGATCTCGGGAATATTTTCTTGGTATTTTATGAACCCTGTCATCCGTGTGGAAGGCTGTATCGACCAAGTCAAGTTTGCGTCCATCCAATCGTGCTGACCACGTACACCCGCGCATGGAGATTGTATTCCGTGTGACAGATGGCATTTTCCGATACAACAATGTGACGTGACAAACAGCTAGAATTGTAGTTGCTGCTTTTAAGTGTGCAAAGAAGAATTTCCATTGACACGAAATTCCTCGGACTTAAACCCAATTGAGCATTTGTGGAAAGGAACCACCTCGATCATGCTATTCGCTGTACGGGTCCTCCACCATGCACCTTCTTAGAACTACCACATGCACTTCAGTCAGCATGGCTCCAAATCACTGTGGACACTTTACAAAATATTTGTTCAGTTACTCCCAGTCCGTCTATGTAAAGTTTGTCCTGCAAATAGCGAATACTAAAACATTTTTGCAACATGTTGTGGCGTGTAACACTCACTGTTCACGGTTTCGTTTTCCAAAAGGTAAAGAAAAATGGTTGGAAATTCTCGTTCATGAAACTTATAAAATGTACATAATTGACTATCACACATACGATATCTAAACTCCATTGTTACTGGTTGAATGGGATAATTAACTGGTTTAACATCTCATGCGATATTCTGTATACACTGAAGTGCAAGAAAGACTGGGTACCTGTCTAATATCTGTTTGCTCTGAGATCCGTAGAACTGAAGAAACACAACGCACCATAGATTCCAGGAGCTTATTGAAGTTATCCATAAGTAGTGAAACCCATACTTACCTGTAAAAGGTCGAAATTACCGGACGTGAGATAACGTTGAGATTAGACGAACATGGACACCACTTCAGAACTCCTTCCGAACATCCAGAGGAGTATTCCTCAAATCATACTTTTACGATTGAGTATTACTTGTAGAGACGATTCTATTCAAGTGAACGTATTCCATGAACTGGAGAAACAGACAGAAAAGGATTACGTAATGATCCAAGGTAAGTAACGGTTGTAAATGAACAACAGATATTCTCCTGTACCAAGAACCACTACAGAACTCCCGGTATTGCACTCAAGATCCAAAACTTCGTAAGTTTTCTTTCATGTTTGATTTTGTCATCTGTCGGAATAAGTTGAAGATGTAACTCGTCAGATCAGGATATTTCTTTCTAAGCCAGTACTGCCGAGTGGTGGTGGTGGTGGTCCGGTGGTAGATGTGCCGCAAAAATTTGCAAGGTGTGGTGAACGAGGGCCTTGGCTGTTAAAGTCTGTATCGCGTTAAAAAAAAAGCAAAAAAAAAAAAACGTGGTACTGTCTTCACCATGTTGGTTCTAGAGGTCGCAACAATGATTTGCGATGTGATGTAACGCAAAATTCCACGTTTGGCGCTGGGTACGATTCTGGGTGGAGGACGCCTGTCGCAACTTTTGAATATCTGTTGGCAACCACAATGCATTCGTTTATTCGACGTTTTATCAAATATAATATATCTGATGCACGCCTATGAAACAGTCGAACGAGAGAACGTACTTCCGTAATATTGTGACCCATATTACACGCTCCCATAATCCTACCTCAATGAAGCCAACTCAAACTATCCTCATAGAACTAAATTGTTTTTACAAAATAAGAAGGGTGATAGTACCCATCCAGACGAGCAATAATGACCGTGAAACAATGAATCGCATTCCAGTCTGTGAGAGAGAAAGAATTAAAATTGGAATTTCAACATGAACTGACAACAGCGTCGGGAAAGCGAATGAATGACACCAAAAGTTGCACAATCTGATTTATTGATCATCGAAGAAATCACTGCAAGTGATCAAAGGGGTTGCGACGCAAGTCGTTGCACAGTTCACACCGGCGAAGGAATGACTGGCGCACTTTCTCGAAGATTCCCAGTGTCGTGTTAATTTTTTATGTGGCAACAACTATTTTTGCTACGAGATCTTCAGCTGAATTCACATGCGTCTCGTACACTAAAGATTTCCTGTGCCCCCAGAAGAAATTATCCAGTGGGTTGAAATCAGGTGAGCATGGAGGTGAAGCCACATGTCCGTCACGTCCGATACGTCATGTGGGATATATAATATTCAAGAATTGCGGGACAGTGCTGGAAAAATGTGCTGGAGCTCCATCGTGCATAAGTCACATGTGTCTCTGGATGGCGAGCGGAACAGCCTGCAACAAACTAGAATGTACTTGAAAAGCGTGGCTGTTGTGCTGTTTTTAAAGGAAAAAGTGTGATCTGATTGGCTGTCTACGGAGCCTACTGTGCTGCTTCTTCTCACTGTACTTTCACATACCAAACGACGTCTGAGGCGATGACTTGTTCATGCTCGACACGTTTCCACTTTACATTTTTCTGCCTCACAGAGTGGAATGTGACCCTATGTTCCATGGTCATTATTGCTCTTCTAGATCGGTACTATCACTCCTTTTATTTTGTAAAAACAATTTAAACTCAGCCTGTATAATTAATAATTTGCCTCTGCTCCCGTCGGCATAGCTCAATCGAGCGAGATCTTGCTTCAGAACTGAGAGATGCGTCGTTCAAACCTTTGTGTCGACAGGCAGACTTCTTACAAAGACTAAAATACTTAGCTCTCTGTTTATCTCTTATATAACAGTTGTTATTGGCGTCTGTTTTGATTTTTTCCAATGTTTCTGTCTAACTATGTTTCTTTCTCACGAAAGGCAGATGAATTATAGAGGATTTGTTATTTTCGGAATTTGTTTTGTGTTAGAAGGGTTTGGGGTTAGGTTAATTTCGGATCGTTACAAGGGCTACCAGATAATGTCTGTCACTCTTGTGCACTCATTACAGACAAACTGTTTTACGCGAACGTTAGTGTGGTTAATATACTTGCATGCCTTTTTCTCTTCTATTTCAACGTAATATAATTTACCAAAATCATAGTTAATAGTATTTTCATTATTTCTGTAAAAAGATTACTTTTCGTACTTCATAATAAAGGTACTCTCTGAAAGTTCTATTCTATTCTTAAAGCATTACAGTATTAAAAGGAAAAAGTATATAAAGAAACAGTTTGCTATCAAAGCTGTTCAACGGCACAGTATTTTCTCCGAGGAGCACTCTTAAAATACTAGGCGTGAAATCTTCCTGTCGGCAGAGACCGTCGTGACTTGCATGGAAAATGCAGTAGAATAAGCATCGGATCTCGTTTAAAATTCATCACTTGGAGCTTTGCTGAATCAAGAGAATTTGTTTGACGCAGATATTTACTTCGCCTGTCTCGCAAAGCAGTTTGCGCTGTAAATAAATCCGAAGTACTCAGAGTGAGACTTTGAGTGGGAGAGGAGTGGAACAGCCTTGCTTTGTTTACCCGGATTCCGGGTTGAGATTTGAATCGAATGGAGGTACTCGCAAACGTGGAGGAATGGCATATTCGCACGCGCAATTTCGTGCAAGAAATATTTGCAAATGGTAAAACTTTAAAACTTTACACAGTTATTATTATTACGATGTCGGATCTTCACAGTACATAGCACGAGTATATTACTGAAAGAATTGCCCTCAAATAATTCGGAAAGCTCTCCCAGATACTGTTCTTAAATTTCGCGCAAAGTTTACCGAAATCTTTCAAATAATACAGAACCCAGAACGCTATACCTCTATAAAGATATTTTATTAAATTCCGCATTCGAAGCTTAACATCTGGGTACGTGTGTTGTTTGATCACATTCCTATAATAATAATAATAACATCAATATGTGTGTGTGAATTATTCAAGCACTGCGAACACCGTTACCACAGTTTTTATGGAACATAACTATATTGTGGGAATTAACAGTTAATGGATTCAACATTGGCTTATGACAGCAACAGAGTTCCTCAAGATTTGCCCTTAAATTTAAAATCTGGTAAAGTGAAAGTTTGCCACGGCGATTTTTGAGAAAAAGAGGAAACACCTATCAGAAATACTCACCTCTCGCATTGAGACATCGGTCCCACTGAGCAACGAGTCCACTGATTTTTAGCCCATGAAAGTCTTTTGAAAATGCGTAAGAATGTCTGTGACTGCCGTCAGAACATCCGCCTTTGAAACAAGTTTGTGATCTTTCAGCATCTTTTTGAATTCACTAAAATGTGAAAGTCACAGAGTGATAAGTCGGAATGTACGAAGGGTTGTCTTGGACTTCCCAGTACAACTTAACAAGAGTTTCGACGGTAACGTGTGCTGTACGTTGTCTAGCATATTATCTCGTGCAGTAAAATCATCACACGGGTGAACGTACCACGTCATTTGTTCTATATTTCCTTGCGTAGACGTTTTAGTGTTTTTCTGTAAACTTTCGCGTGTGTACAGTGATGTTTTGCGTTCACAGTTACGTTCTGCGTTTACAGTCTAGCCATCTGTCGTGAATTATCGCAGTAAAGGGTACGAATGCTTTTTTTGTTGAAGTCTTGATTTATTGCTACAGTACAAATGCTATATTTTGTACCAACGATTACACTCGCTAATGAAATGCAATGCAATGCTCGCCGTATGCTGCTGACATGCGGCAGTGCATTTCGTGTTGTGAGACACCTTCGTAGTCGACTCTGGGGCCGAGGGGTTGGTGAGTTCAGGGAGTGGCGTGGTGTGTCTGATGTTCCTGAATCATTTACTTAAACTGTAATTACATTGCCACAGAAGGAGCTTTACCGGATTTTCTGGAGTCACATCTCAAATAATCAACCGACCACAGTTGAAAATTGCAAAAATTATCGAAAATGAAATTCGGGTCACATCATCCAGGCATACAGTCTCTGAATGGTGTCCTGTGTCATATTTGTCCACAGTTTCTGTAATTGGACCTCGAGATCAAGCAGACTAGTATGGTTGCAAAGTCGACTTTCTAGATGGTCTTATACATTTTCACTTGGTGATGAATTCGGCGACTGGGATAAGTATGGTAACCCGCCGGAGATATGCCTGTGACATCCTTATCTTGTACAATTGAGCAATATATTCCTGGAAAAGTCTCCAGAAGGGGACCCTGACATGTGTGGTAACACGTGTCGATGCAGGATGTCATGAACCTGTCGCCGAGCTATCACTGACTTTAGGATCAATATTAGGGCAGACCGGCCGTCGTACTCCGCGGCATCCAGACCATAAGAACGAGTACGAGGGATTTGTGAAGTTTGACAAATAAGGCAGGATTGCGGCGCTGACTGCAGAGCCTCCAGACACCAAAACAGCCGTCGTCACGGTCCAAACTGCAAAGAGATTCGTCGATGAAGACAGTACGGTTCCATCCTGTAGTAGTCCGGAGTGGTCATGCATGACACAATTTCGAACGGACGCGACGATGGGTGGTTTCCATGGGTCGCATTAGTACTGGGCAGCGTCACACCAAATGTCCCCTTCGAAGGAGACTCGAGTTTCAGTCAAAGGCACATTGACTTCGAGAAAAGCTTGTCACAGGATCAAATGGACCAAACTACTGGCTGGTAAACTACGGCCTAATCGCCATGTGTGAGTACCTCTCGTACACCCTGATTTCAACCCCTCCTCACGATCTGGTCGAAACAGTGTGGATGCCGACCAATTCATCGATGGGATCACCCAGCTTCTTGCGGTCCCACATAACCTCTCTTAGTGAATTACATTCGCTTATGTCATAAAGGTATATCTTCCTATATCAGGAAACCCTACACAATAGGGGAACAGCTGACACGTAGCGTCTGATAGCCTTTTTATAAAACAACCAAAGAGGTCGCGTTACTCTCTCTCTGGTGGCCAGTCCGTATATCAAGTCGTGTCAACATGAAATAATTATATTTGCATATCTGCATCAAACGTGACAGCATAATGTGTTCTGCTGCAGAGCAACAATTCTTTCATGGTACAATGTTTTGGAAATGAGTGTATTTCAAATAATATTTGAACAAACAAAAAACGCATGGACAATGTAAAACCTGGGAAATACTCTTTAGAAAATTGTTTGATATTTAAATATTGGTAGTGCTTGAAGTTTGAGAGAACTACGAAACGCTAGCTAGGTGACAAATTATATATTCGGAACGTACTTAAATCCCGAAAACATTACTTTAGTGAAATATAGGAAAAAATCTATTGAGGGCGGATTCCTTTGCAAGCACCATCAGCCCGGTGACATGTGGCAGTTCATCGCCATGTTGCATGAAACATGGTTTCATCTAACCGATTGTTGAAAAGTTCATGCAATCACTTAGAATCGGAGGAGAAAAAGACAGTCCAATTCATCCGTCACTACAAGGAAGCTTTCTAAAAAGAAATTATGATGGTTGCAAGGTGTATATATATTCTTCACCGGCAAATTAGCTGAAACTGCAAAATCAATACTGTGCCCTGTACAATGCTTGTAATAGCCGTTTTTTTCAATTATAGATAACTACTCGCTCATATATGAAAATGCCGTCAGCCAAGTACACTTGTACCAAGACAAGGCATTATCACATCTCTCTAGATCAACAGACAGATTCTGCTAACAATAGTTTGGTTTCGAGTCGAAAACTCGAGTTTTGCTTCGCACCCATTTTATAAAAGACATTTAACGAATATCCCAGAGGGTATTCCGATAAGCGGCCGTTAGCAACATTAAAAGTGTTATAGATAAGTATGATAGACGCTATTGAATCTTGGGAGAATCAGGCAGAGGCCGAAATTAATGTCACATTGAATGCGGGTTTCTGAATGATGCTTTCTAAGGTAATGCAAGAAAATAATAATAAAAAAAGATTGTTTATAGTGATTGTTGTTGATGAAGTCAAATTCACGTATTAGACAAGCCCGAAGCCGACAGCAGGCCTCAACGCGTTCAACACGTAGGAGACAGCGTCAGGTTGTATGGAGGAAATTCCAATACTACTCTTCCGTCCCTGTTGACACGCTCCAATGGCGCCCTCGAAACTCATCCCACGAAACCTTCTAATCCAGGCAAGCCTCGTCAGACCAAACGAGCCACACTTCACCTCAGTAGGAGTAGCAGAGAGGAGTACATAGTAACCCGCCCGGTCGCTGCGCGTTCGAAGACTGCTTCAACCAACCTCCTCGGAAAGGACAAGGATCGACCAGATCTTTTATTCCAAGGGAGCAGGAGAGGAAAGTGTTACTCTGCTCCTCTTATCGTGGTACTTCTTTCCTCACCCAGCAGTTGCTGGTTGGCTCTTCTACCGTGTCACAAAACCTTTCAGTTCCACATAGTTTAAAACACACTGGGCGAAATCAATTTTGAACTCTCTCTCCGCAAGTGACAACAGGGAGGGGGTTGTTCTGGCCGCAGTCGGTTCTACGTACCTGAAACTTCCCTCCCAAGTCGCAGTCCCCGCAGCGGTGAACAAACCACGCACTACCAAAACCTCTACCACCAAGGGCTGGATCGCTTTCGTGTACGAAAGAAAGAGAAGCATATGCACCAATGAAAGTGAAAACACTGAATAAACAGATGACCTTCACCCATATTGTCATGAATGCTACTCTCACGCCGCTGCCCTCCTCAAGGGAGAGCAGCATTGAATAGCTCCAATTATTGAAGCCCTCAACGGGAAACGGTTTATTTGGACCATTTATTTAACCTTCCCATTCCTTTCTCAGGAGAACTCATGTTTCAGACCCTGGATTACACCCGGGTCAGTTGTAATGGCCACCCACAAAATACTTCAAAGTAAGCATAGAATTACAGCGTCGGCGTAGCTTAACCGGGAAAGCGGTTCCTTCTGAGTTTAACGCTCCGGGTTCGATTCCCGGCGTCGACATGAAGGAAAGATTTTCTTTACGCAGTGTACCTAACATTTTACGTGTTCAAAAGACAATGTCGCCGTCACCGGCTCCCGCCTGAGTGACACTTCGTTCGAAACTCTGAAGAGATCCACCTTTGTCGTCAGGTATGTTGCTCTCCTCACCTCTGACCGAGTGTAGGAGTCGCCGGCTTACTCACCATATGTTTACAGCACGTGCCTTGTTTTGCATTTGCTTCGAGAACGTCCCGGACGGCTAACTCCAGTTCCGATCTGAAACAACCAATTTCGTCGGCACCGACGCGCTCCACGACGGAGCACGAACCTCACTCTTGGCCGCTTCAGAGCGAACGGCAGAGTCTCAATCTAGCACAAACAAATCAAGGGAGGAAATCTCACTTTACTGACCTAGACTCCGGTGTTCGTACCGCCGTTAGTTCAGTAGCTACCCCGTCGAAGAACACAACACAGAAAGCTTTGTTCATAAGACATGGTTATGAACAACTGATAGAATTCAAAAAAGAAAGAATTGTAAGCATGTAAAGAAACTTTGCCTTATGTTGACGACGGGATTCGAACTAACACATCTGTCATCTCTAGAGTGACCACTTTACTCATTAAGCTACGCTGACAGGTATATGGGCCGCTCACTTTCGAAGTCTTTTGTGGGGGAGGGGGCACTGCAATCTTCAAAGAAAGTTGCTCCTCCTAACGTGATATCACGTTACGTGCTTGAGGGTTAGGTTGTATTTTCAACACAACCTTAGGCTTTTCCAAATCATTTGGGTTTTACCGGTGATCTAGGTTCTCCTCTGCTGGCAAGAGCCATTTCAATAGTTTGGAGAGCTGTTCATCATCTTTTCCGTTGAAATTCTTCCCATGTTTGTGAATTCCTCTATCCTCTTGATGCTGTTGGCTGCTGCTTCGTCATGCTGTTTCATTTTGGATTCAAACTTTGCAAAAGTATCCAGTATGTAAAAGATGTGACAGAGATTGTTGTCGGTCATTCGCAAAATGTGATTGCTCTAAGAAGGACAATTGTAACCACTTCGAAACATGAACCTCTTGACAGAGGGATGACGTGGAAATCCAGCCAAGTAAACCTTTTTTTCACGGAGGTTTCCGGGAGAAAGGATTTATATATTAAAAAAAAATATTTTATTAGAAGCTGTGGCGCCACTGTCTCCTGTCCTCATTTTGACGATCCTGTCTTTCGACTGAATCGTTAATTTACAGGATCCCTTGATCGAGTAGTCCCTTGACAAGATCGTGACTCGAAAGGATCCTTTGATACGATGGTGACTTGATAGGATCGCTTTGTGCCTGGTATCACAATTTCCATTGTAAGAGTCTTATAATATCGCAGGATGTGAGGTTCTCCCCAACAGATACTTGGAAATTAATTTTCCCAGATAAAGTTCGGTGTAGCTTAAAGGGAAAATCTGTTTCTCCGTAGATGACAGATATGTAAGTTCGAATAGCGGAGTAGACAAAAGACAAGTTTCTCTATTATGACGCCTTAACAGGGACTCACATTAATGGTCAAGTACCCATCCATTACGTACACCAGTCGAGGTCAGACATGTGTCTTGACTTGTCTCTCAACGTGGGGGAGGACGTAAGGTCCCCACGAAATACCCTATAATAAGCTGCCAAGATGCGTTTCAGCGTAGCTTAAATGGAAAAGCAGTCCCTGCGGAGATGACAGATGCGTAGGTTGGACCCGTGGCTTGGACAAAAAGGCACATTTCTTTACAATGACGCCTGAACTTATGGATACACAGTAGTGGCCATGAACGTAGCAGTTAGGTCCACCACTCAAGGTCAGGTAGGTGCCCTGACCTCTCCCTCTTTCTGCATGGGAAAGGATATAAGGTTTACCCGCACAAAATACTTCGAAACTAAACTTGCCAGGTAAACGTCGGCGTAGCTTAACCGGTAAAGCAGTCTCTCTAGAGATGACAGATCAGTGTGTTTGAACTTTGGAGTCAACAAAATGGCACACTTATTTACAATTTTCCCCGTTATTGATATTAGCCCTAAGCTCCGCGACGCCCTTCAATTCGGTACCTACGGCTGTTAAGTGGATGAAGTTGCTACCTCATTTTACGAAAGTTTCGGATCTTCCTCTCATGAGTGATGGCAAGCAAGTCTTCGTGAAAGTGGTCATCCAATATTATACCGCTGTAACTCAGACTTTAAAAGGACCTCAGGCACTCCTGTCGGGAGTGGAGCTGATTTGATACAACCTCAATGTTTTCGCACGCGCAAGAGGTAGTCATTATCCGCTTTTCCAAAAACTGAAGATGGATGGGTTTATTTGATTTTGCACATTGACGGAAAACTGGCGTCAGATACTTGTTTTCGCATTCGGACGAGCATGGGTTCAGAGTACGAAAACAGCAGTCTGTAACGTCACTTTTGACAAGTGGTACTAAATCGAATTAATGATTGCACGTTCCTTTCATCGAGCAAACTTACTTTTTCGTTCTTTTCGTAGACGGGTACGATCTCTTTTCTCGCACGAACAATGAATAGCCAATTAGTCGTTCGAGAATGACTGTTGGCACCACTTGCGGAAATGGAACTTTATTGACTGTCTTCTCGTAGTCAGATATGCTTGAGAAGAGCGCGCTATGTCAGTTATTTTGTATAATTAAGTATTAGTTTTAGTTACTGTGTGCTATTCTGGATATTTTCCGGCATTGAAAAAAAAAAGAATTTGCCTTGTTTATACTTGGATCTTTCGATGCTGTTGAATTATGCAACGAAAACATTCATCTACGAGTCTTCAGACGTTGCAATCGATTGTAAACATTTTACCAAATCTGATAGAACATCTGTGACACAAATTTCGAGAAACTTCGCTTCCTGTAATTGTTCTGATCCGAGTTTACCCAAAGCGGCCAGAAAATCTTATTGCTTGTTCGCGACCTTTTTGCTCCCGGCGAGAAAATGTAGACAGTCTCCTGTCGGTAAACTTTCCGGATTTATTTGTCAAAGCGACAGCGCGGTGTAGAACAAGAGGACGGCAAATCCCCACGTCAAACATGCGCTCTGCGAAAAGCTCCGGGTGATGAATTTTAAAATTGAAGGGCTTCCCACACCAGAAGAGAAAGGAAGACTCAAGCGTTCTATTGTTCAACACACATACATCCCTCAAGAAAATTTATGATCTGATTTTACAATGTGTTTCCTTACACAAAACGGGTTAAGGACGTCATCTTTCAAAGCTATGCGACTCGATATTTCTACGGTGAAATTATGTTCTGCGAAAATCCTGGCGTACTTATGAATTCTTGTAATGGCCAACTGGAAGCGACAAAAAGCCTTTTCTTCGGTGGGAAAAAGGCAAGAGGCACAAGAGTCATTCAAATCTGTTTTTCAAGGAAACAAACTCGTAATATTCTTTTTTTCTTTCCAACTGTCGTTTCCCAAAGAAATGTTCATATTCACGCTTTTAAATATTTA
>JJRW01S0011806.1:9947-21640 GCA_001188405.1 Loxosceles reclusa | reverse complement strand
GCTCAGAGTTACTGCGAAACACTGCAGAAATTGAGATCCCGCTACTAAGCATTTCGCGCCATTCAGAACAAATAGCACGAAATGTCTAGTGATGACCCAGCATAACCAGTAGTTCAACTCTAACAATGAATTCACGGCTACTAACACACCGGGCAGAAGTTACTTATACTGGAGGTTTACCCAGCTCGAGTAGCGACGTAGAGTCGCCATACGGTTAAGTCAGGACGAGCCCCCCCCCCCCCTTAACAATCAAATTGCCGCATAGTGGGAAACACTGCTCTAGAAGAACCTGCTTAACACACAGCGTTTGTTTTTATATACTGCCTAGGAAAGAAGTTAAAAAAAAAAACAACCGAGAAATATAACGTCAAATTGCCTCACTTTTCCCTTCACGCACGCGCATTGAGACACTACCTTAAAGTTCACCCTTTCTGTTCAACCGCTATTCTCCCTTTCTTCAACTCTGATGCCATAATCCGCGTCCAGTCGGCGCCACTGAACAACACCGTTTACCTTCTATGCTACAGTATTTTGTTAGTGCCTCTAGGAATGTTTGTGCCCTTTACGGCATGTAACTTATTATCCGCAAAGTTATTAGAAACGGAAAAAGAAAGACTGTGACAAAACGGTTTCAGAGGGCTTACTGTTTGAGTCGTATAGAGAAGACTTTAGGTAACTGCTCTTAAAATACTAGAATTAATTTCTATTCCAATGCAAAATATAGTCATGCACTGTAAGAAAGAGACGTTATTGTACAGTGGGTTTATTTTACAGATGTTAACTACTTATGGATTTGTTGGACTGACTTGGATCCAACTTCATCAAAACAATGACAAGCGTCAGCTGTTAACAAAGTACATTTGTTCAGTGACCTGGAGAAATGTATCTC
The DNA here is from genome assembly GCA_001188405.1 of Loxosceles reclusa. Classification (NCBI taxonomy): domain Eukaryota; kingdom Metazoa; phylum Arthropoda; class Arachnida; order Araneae; family Sicariidae; genus Loxosceles; species Loxosceles reclusa. The sequence continues at coordinate 20,751 of JJRW01S0011806.1, read as the reverse complement.
GTTAAGAGTTAAGATTAGACGTTTTCATAAACGTGAATTCAAATTAATTCACCAAAACCACAGTTAACATATGCACCTGTGCAATGGTTGGTTGTGCGGTTCTTAGAGTTTAATGGCACAATGATCTACAGCGTGTCAAGCTAAGATGTTACACACTTGGAGGGGATATAGGGTACACCTAGACGAATCGGAATCACATAGGAATGACGGATCGGAGACCCCTTCCTGACGTAGTAAGGGCATTGAAAAGTTTGGATCACACAAAGGCGACCGAGTGGTGACAAAGCTGAATCACAAAGCTGGATGGTCGGTTGTAGTTGGAAGAAGGTCGGAGAAATTTTGGAGAGTTTCGATGGATATTAAGAGAGATGGGGTGGTTGGAATGGTCGAAGAAAGAAAGGGGCGGGGTTTCTTCTAAGTTGCTCAAGTGAGGAAAAAATTCGATTTTTGCTTCTAAGCAGGCTACGAAGTCGAGATTTGTATGGATCAATAAGTAGAGGTGAGACGAAGAATTTGGAGTGAGTTTGATGAAAATCGATACGGTATAAAACGACATATCGAGACTTTTAGGTTAGTACACAAAGCTGATTCCATGTCCTCTAACTCGTCAGGACGGCGTTTCCGACCTAGCATTCCTATGTGATTCCGATTCGTCGAGGTGTACCCTCTCTCCCCTCGACGTGTGTAACATCTTAGCTGCGACACCCTGTATAAAGATCATGCTCTGCCAAACACAATGTTTTAAGCAGAACAGCAAAAAAATAGCTTGGGTATCTCAGGGGCGCCACATCACACCCCTACTTACCAAACTGGTGAGTTCCTGAGCGGAAACCACGATGAACATATGTAAAGTAAACGGCTTAATTGTGCAATAACGTCGCAGATGTTAAACTAAAATACAGAGAAAAAACAACGATATGAAGCACAATTATTTAATTCATAGACAAAGGTCTACAGCTGTTTCGTTGAGCTGTGGCTCAACTTGATCACGACGAACGACTGACTGCCAAGTTGGAAGTAGTAGTTTTTCTTTGCGCGATGTCGATGAGCCGTTGCCACGCACTTGAGAGAAATTGAGTAGAGCTTCTGTCGCTTACTAAAGAATCACGAGAGAGTCGGATGTGGTATGCTTCGTAAAAATCAAGATCGAGAGGAGTTGAAGGTGTGGTGATGATTTGGGTGTCACTCAAATTGAATAAATGATTCTGTTCCCAAGAGTGCTTTGCAACTGCAGACTTGTGAGTTTGCTGTTTCCGAACATAGCTCTCATGTTCTTTGGTGCGGAATTTAAGTTGTCTACGGGTTTGTCCAATGTATGAAAGGCCGCACTGGCATTGTATGCAGTAAATGCCCCAAGATGTCTCTGTTTCAAGTAACACAAGTAAACAAGTAAATGCCCCTGTTTCTACGTGAAACGACCCCTTAACCTTTGCTCTACAACCGAGCTTTTTGACGAGGAAATTGCATACATAAAAAGTATCGCCATCGACGGAGGTTTCTCCCCTGACATTGTCAACAGACTTACAAAAAAACTTGGCAGACGCTCACTTGACTCCACACTTTTACCGATTTTTTATAAGACTTCCAAAACAAATTTTGTCAACCTCCGTTTCTCTCCAGTCAGCATTAAGGCTGCAAAAGCCTGAGAAAATTCAACTTCCACACAACTTTCTCCCCGTTCCGTAAACTGTCTTTCTCACAACTTAAAGACCCTCTCCCCAGAAACCACTCTTGGGGCATTTACCGCATACAATGCCAGTGCGGCCTTTCATGCATTGGACAAACCCGTAGACAACTTAAATTCCGTACCAAAGAACATGAGAGCTATGTTCGGAAACAGGAAACTCACAAGTCTGCAGTTGCAAAGCACTCTTGGGAACAGAATCATTTATTCAATTTGAGTGACACCCAAATCATCATCACACCTTCAACTCCTCTCGATCTTGATTTTTACGAAGCATACCACATCCGACTCTCTCGTGATTCTTTAGTAAACGACACAAGCTCTACTCCATTTCTCTCAAGTGCGTGGCAACAGCTCATCGACATCGATCAAAGAAAGACTACTACTTCTAACTTTGCAGTCAGTCGTTCGTCGTGATCAAGTTGAGCCACAGCTCAACGAAACAGCTGTAGACCTTTGTCTATGAATTAAATAATTGTGCTTCACATCGTTGTTTTGTCTCTGCATTTTAGTTTACATATATGCACAATGTTTGGAATCTCTCTACAACGTCGCAGATGTTATTTTTACAAATTAGTGTTGCGATGATTGAATTTTTTTTCGTACTGCATCATTTTATCAAATGCGTTTTCGGTCTCAAAGGCCAAATTAGACATCCAATCACAATTGCCTTTCAGTTTATCAAAGGGGAGGCGAGGGGAAGGAAGAGGTGGATTTCATACTTCCTGTGCAGTTTGTGTAAGAAGTGAATTTTAAACACATAGTTCGTAATGTGCTCATAAACGATATCAAACCACTGGTGCAGGACATACTGCCCCTGTTAGTACCACTATTTCCCCCAATTCCTAGCTTACGCTTACCGACCTCTTTGAACGACCTCCTATCTAGTGAGGGGAGTTGGTTGGTTGGTTATTGGAGGTTTAATGGCACAAAGCCTGAAGGGCCATTCCGTGCCAAACGTAAGATAAAAGCAGAAAACAATCCAGACGGAAACAAACGAGCTGAAGAAAAAAGCATTACGTGTGCCAGTGTAAGGCACAGCCCCCACAGAGGGCACGCTGCACCAACCTATGTTCATGAGTGTAAGTTACGTGACTGATCTTTAGCCCTGGGATGACTCCAGAAGCACTTTGTGAGACGTGATGGTGGAACAGTCTGTAAAACAGTGATGGGTGTACGTGGACAAAAGACCAGTGTAAAAATGAAGCAAGAGTAAAACAGTGATGAAACCAGCACATCCGGCGACTTAACGGTCGCCGGATGAACGGTGAGAACCGAATGGCAATAAAGACACGTAGGTGTCTCCTCCCCACACAAAAGGAAGTCATGTGTCAAGCGTGTGTGTTCAATGTGTGAAACCGAGTAAGCAACAAGTCCTCTCTACGAGTAAGGCGAGAAGTGCACGGCCAGTCCGCTACTATAGGTTGTATAGAATGCAGCTTGTTCGCAGTCTGTGTGTCCCAAACGTCTTGCCAGAGAGCATGAAGACGGACACGAAAAACGGGATTTCAGTCGGTGAATACGAGGGGCATACGCAGACGATCGCGGAAGACTTCGAGACTCGGTCTGCAGCTCGTTCCCAGGAAAACCGACGAGACCCGGATTCCAGCAGAAGCGATATCAAAGCCAAGAAGACTCAATTCATGCAGAGTAACAAGGATGCGGACAACACAGGATGAGTCGGATGCTGCATAGTAACACGAGCCTCCCAAGCACTGAGCGAGTCGGAGTAAACACAGGTCCTGAGCAGAGATCAATGTCGAATGTGCTCCAACGCCAAGGAGATGGAATGCAGCTCGGCAGTGTATATCGAAGCCTGTGCAGGAAGACGGTCAGTAAGCGTTACGCTACCGCACACCGTAGCAGACTCAACGTGTCCATCAGATTTCGACCAATCAGTGAAGATGGGCACATGTTGGGAATACAACGATCGATGTGCAAGGTAGTACTGCACATATTGAGCGTGAGGGGTCCTACATTTGGCAAACCGGCACAAGTCAAAACATACCGAGGGCTGAAACTGCTCCCAAGGGACAAGAGAAACCACGACACTCTGCGCAACATCAGGAAGAGCCAAACCAAGTTCATTCAGTAAATATCCATTCCGAAGGCCAAAAGTAGGGACGCAAGACGGCGGTGCATCAAAATGACGTGCCAGAGTGGGTTCAAATACTCGGCTCTATAACAAATGTGCACGTTGAGACTGCAACTTCAGGAGATAACGAAGACTCAGCATCTGGCGACGGAGTTCGAGCGATGGTTCCTGTGCCGCGAGGTACAAGCTCTGTCCAGGAGATGTCCGGAAAGCACCAGTGCTCCTGTAAACGGGATGGTCAGGCAGAACCATAGACAGCATAAGCATAATCGAGCTTTGAGCGGATGATCGACCGATACAGGCGCAAAAGAGAGAGACGGTCAACACTCGAAAAAGTGGAATATAGAACCTTGATGATATTGAGCGCTTAAGTACATTTCACTTTCAGGTGACAAATATGCGCTTCGAAATTGAGAGAGCAGTCGAAGAAGACGCCGAGAGAACGGGTTTCCAGAACGACCGGAATCGTAACGGATCCTAAAACAAGGCTCGGATAAGGATGCAAGCCCCGTCTGCGACATAAATGCATTCAGACTGTCTTGTCCGGTGAAAAGCGAAACCTGTTATTATCGCGCAGTGTAGGAGCCGGTTCAAGCTGTGCTGTAATCGACGCTCGAGAAGTCTTATATCCACAAAGTTATAAGAAATCTTCAAGTCGTCAATGTAGATCGAGCACTGGATTCTCAGAGGAAGCGTGGACACTGCCATTCGGTTTTATGATGAATAACGCGACGCTTAAAATAGCTCCTTGGGGGACGCCTTCTTCCTGAGGAAAGTGGCGAGACAGAATCGCGACAACACGAACCTGGAAAGTGCGATCTGCCGAGAAATTCTGGACAAACACCTGCAGGTTTCCCCGGAGCCCTATACCATGGAATTCACGGGAACACCATAACGCAAGGTGCTATCGTAGGCTTTCTCCAGGTCAAAGAAGATCCACACCAGATGTTCACGGCGAACGAACACCTCCCGGATAGACGCCTCCAGGGAGAGTAAGTTGTCTGTAGTAGAACGAAGCCGCCTAAAACCGCTCTGAAACGGGTTCAAAACACCACGAGATTCGAGGAAATGCACTAAACGTGCATTTACCATTCGTTCCATTAATTTACATACGCAGCTTGTCAGAGCAATAGGTCTGTAATTCGAAGGCGGAGCGAGATCCTTCCCAGGTTTCGGAAAAGGCAGCACAGTAACATGACGCCACGCGGACGAAAACACCTGCTCCAGCCAAATGCGGTTAAATAACCGTAGCAGCACACGGAGTGATGCAGGAGATAAATGTCGCAACATGACGTAGTACAATGTATCTGGTCCAGGCGCAGAATCATGAGAACGTGACAGAGCTACCTCCAGTTCAAGAAACGTAAAGGGAGAGTTTTATCCAAGCGGTGTAAAGGGTTACAAGGAAATCTCTGCACGTTCTGTTGAGGACTTCCCAGCCTGGAACGATATGCTGTAATGGAAACTACAAGAAACCTGAGAAAAGGATTCACCCAAGACATTCGCGATAGTGAGAATATCCGACCCGGTACCATCATCCGTGCAGAAATAGGATATAGGTGGAACGTGTAGCGACCACATATTCGACGAATCTTGTTCCAAACAACCTTCAAACTAGTGGAAGACGTGATGATGGACATAAAAACTGGCGTGGAGGGAATCGATGGAAAGCGCTCAAATCTTGGGCCCCAAATGAACTAAAACGTCCTGGTTCATTTGCAGTTGGGCGCCAGGTGTGATTCCCCCTGTGGTAAAGCACCGGCGGAAAGAGAATGAGGAACAACATATCTTACATCTGATTTAAAGTTGTGATGAGCTCAGTTTCAGAAAGAAAAGTTTCGGCAGCTCGAATAGTTTTAGATTTACATGAGCGTTTAGCAGACAAGTTAGTGACGAATCCAATTCAGGGGTTTACCCGACACAAAAATAAATCAAAAGTTCAACTTCATTAACCTAATGAATTTAATTAAAATTAGCAAACTTGCTAATTAGGGAAAAAAGCCAAAGTAAAATTTTAAAGCAGACTTAACAGGTCTTCATTTGTGTTCACGAACAAATACATCAAAATCAAGAACTATGTGCTAATTTGCATTTATAAATCAAACTTCAAAATAAATTTCAACAAAGTCAAATACTATGCTATTTACAAGTCAAAACCCAATTATGTACATATAATAGTTGAACTTTTTCACTTTAATCTTTCATGAAACTTTGAGTTTCTTTAGACTTCCTTAAATTTTATGTTTTATCACTTTAGTGACCATTTTAAATAGCCCTTGATAAATTTAAATTACAACTGTGAAACCGGCATTATACCGTAGACATCAAACAGTTTTTCCTTCCTTCACCCAAGTAGGTGCGAAGAATAACAATTCCAAAAAGGCACTTCGAGGTACGTAATACATCAATTTTGCAGGCACTAATTCAATATTTAAATTGCACATAAATAAACAAATGCATTAATCGTTAGTGCTTAATACACCACGGTCACAGAATTAAACTTTTATCATTCCGCTTAAGGTCAAGGCGGCGTGAGCAGATGAGCTAGATCCCAGAACGCAGGGCTCTGCACGCAGAATTCGGAACACAAGAATTACACGAATTTCTCGTGAGCGTTGCTTTCCAACTGCTGTTACTCATTTCGTTTAATGACGTGTCTTTCTAGATAATTTTGTTTGTCCAGTGTACGGATGAGTACGGATGTTATCTTTTGGCGTCTGTGGTTAGTAATGTTGACCCTGATAGGGAAAAGTTAAATCGTTACACGGTTAAGTTACGCCGACAGTTATCTGGCAGCTTACTTTCAAAGTATTTTGTGACAAGAACCTTAGAGCATAATGGAAGGTGGTACCCTTCCTTCCACGCATTCCTTGATCTGTATTCCAACATAACAATTCCCGTCCACATGTTGTAGGGAATGTTCAACACTTCTCAACACGACAGATATAGCTTCTTGGCCTGTCCATTCACCAGACATGTCTAGTATTGAACATGTCCAGGATTTCTTCGGTCATTAGCTTACTCCTGAACTTCGTCCAACATCCAATATGGCTAAACTTTGGGCTCGGATAAAAGCGTTTTATAAAATTAAAGAATAAAAGCCTTTCTTCAGATACAAATCCGAAATATGTTCTATTGGACGCTACGAAGCATAAAGGCTCTTATTGCAACGAGTGGCGGCTTCACCAAATTAGTGTGAACGAACCAAAATCAGCAAACAAATGTTGATGAAACTAAGTAATTGTATGTACCGCGTAACGATTCTTTTCTTCTTATATGAGAATAATTAAAGTTTTTTTTTTATGTAAATCATAGACCTTTTTTCCAAAAAAAAAAAGAAAGAAAGAAATTTGGAATATTACTCCACTACATTTTAGTAGAATTGTGTCAATTGAGAATCTGAGGTGTCTCAGTAACATTGCTACCAAACATTCCTACAAAAATTGACGAATCTCTTCACCGATGAAATTTCTAATGCCCTTCACCAGAATCAGCAAGTTGATGTAAAATACATTGACTTCGATAAGGCTTTATAACGTATTTACCATGGTTGTCTTCGACGAGAGCTGGGTCTCTTTCACTTATCTAACAACATTCTTTCCTGGTTCACGTCTTATCTGCGATCTCAGTCAGTGTACTTTGAGAACTGTGTTTCACGATCATACATCAGAGTTTCTGGTGTACCTCAGGGCTCAAATTTGGGCACTCTTCTGTTTCTACTTAATATAAATGAACTACCTTCGCGTTTCAAGTGCTCTTCTTGTTTACTGTATGCTGATGACTTGAATCTTTTCAGATGTGTCACCTCACCTCATGATTCCTCCGTCCTCCAGATGGACCTTGATTTACTTCATGGCTGGTGCAACATGAACCATCTTCCCCTTAACTTAGCTAAATGCAGTGTGATGTCTTTCAGTTCTTCTACCATGGTGACTAATTATACGATTTCTGGAGAATGTCTTCAAAGAGTCACTGAAATCCGCGATTTATGAGTAATGCATGACACACGGCTTTTGTTCAATAGTCATGTTAATCATATTGTTACTTGTGCATACAGGTTTCACCTCTTTATTATTCGGAATGGTCACCTCCTTATGAAGATTTTGACACTTCAAATATTATACTTTGCTTTCGCACATTCTAAGCTGGAATACGGAATTTGGCATCCGCATTATAAGAAATATGATAATCTCATAGAAAAACTTCAGATCAGGTTCTTGAATACTTGTTTTTTAGACATTCTGGGGTGTAGCTCTCAGACGGTGTCCGACCTTCTTTCATACTTCTCCTTTTTATCACTCGAATGCTGACGTCTACTTAATCATATGCTACAGGTGCATAAACTGCTACTCAGTCGGTTGGATATTTCCAATGTCCTTGATCATGTCTCCATGTATGTGTTCCCAGAGTGCACTCGAGGACTCATCGTCTCTTCTCGCTCCCACGAAACCGTAGACTTCCAGCAGTCGTTCAGACGTTTAGTTGTTGTAAATTCTTTAATGAACTGTCAGTATCTCCGATATTTTCTTCCTGTCTCTAGAATCATTTCGATTTGAATCTTTAGAGCTCCTAATGAATGCTTAGTTCTTTGTACATGTCACTACTTGTATGCTCTCACATCTCTGTAACTGGATTCGTATCTGTTGAGATGATGCACATATAAATAAATAATCACGACTGCACAAGAACTAACCCACACGGCAACTTAAAGCCCGAGGCCATTTTCAGTAAGCTATGACCTCTTGAATGTCTTAAAAAACCCCGCTTTTCTCGTACTATCCTCCAAACTTTGCTTGATCGAGCATGTAAAGTCTGTGTTCTCAGCTACAGCGTTTAAGGCACCTGCTTCCCCCGGAGGGATCAACTATCTTATTTTCGGGGGATTCCGAGTAAATAGTCCTTGCGGTCGGGCGAGATAACGCACCTTATCTCGAAGGAATGCCCAGAGCCTGTTCACCGAGAGAGTCTCAGAAGCTCCATGGATATAGCGGAGTAGTCTGAGGCTTAAACGCCATTGTAGTCAAATAACCGCAGTCTTTACGGCGGCTCCTTTCTCACTCCTCTTTCTCCACAACGCACAACCCTCGTCTCGCCTTCCCTACTACACCCGGGCGAAATGTGTGTCCATTTTTATCTCGTCGTCATTTTCTCCGCTTTTTTTTTACGCGGGCTTGGGGAGAGATGAAAAGAGAAGCGGTTTTTCAGATAAGTCTAAAACTTGCCTTCTGTGCCATTGGTGAAAAACAGTTTTGGTTCTTTATTGAATGCAAGGTCTTATCGTATATCTACGCGCATGCATCACGTTGTTGTACTTTACCCCTCCCCTGAACACTTCTCCACCCGTTTTTGTTATAAACCTGATTTATATACAAGGTAAATAAGGATTTCTCCCCACCATTGCGGCGATAGGTGGCGCTACTAGGTACAATGAGGTAAGAGCGCTATTTGTAGAGTTAAGAATCATATACTCTTTACTACTTATTTGCGCTTCGCTTTCGGAAGTTTCAGCAATGGGCTGAGGATTTTTTTCTCTCTGCCTTACTCTAGGCAATACAAGCTGGGTAAGAGAAGGCGTTACTTCTCCCACGGCGAAAATTTTAGCGAAAAGGGGATATAGGGGAGAAGGAAGAAAGGGGGTATTTCTGCATCAATTCCTTTGACGCTTTCTTTTGTTTTCCCCATAAGATTTTAGTTATGAGCTCTGAAATTGATGCCTTTAAATAGTAATGAAATAAAATTGAAATGGCAGCAGGACATATGAAGATAACAATTTTTTTATTGTACACTTTTCTTGTCATGTTCAGAAAAATTGCAGTGCCAAGAAATAGTTACTGGACAGACCTGAAATGTAGAGAACTTGTTTCGTGAGAGAGAAAAATGATTAAAATGTCATCTGGGCATGCAAATAGGCTGCTCGCGCATTCGAGGATGAAATCTAATTTAGTGGATACAGTAACAAAGTAAAAATCAAATTTCAATCGTTGTATCTTTGAAGTCTGTCGTTATTTCACTAACAGAAAGTAAGCGTGAATCGTCGCAGGACAAGACAACATCATGAATGACAGTTGGATTTCGAAAGAGGAAGAATTGTAGGCTTCAGTGGTGTCTCGTACCGTGACGTTGTAGCACGTGTTGGACGGAACGCTAGTACATCGATGCTTATTTGGAGAAAATGGACGGCAGAAGGCTATAAGAATCGACATGAGGAAACTGGAACTTCTACGGGCACGCTGGAACGGGAAAATACACACTCGGCACGTATCCAGGGTATGGATCGTGAACCAACTTTCAGAGCGTTAGCACAACAATCGAAGGCAGTAACACATTAGCTGATGTATGCCAACATTGTACGTTGGTGATTACTGCAAGGAGGGCTCGCAGCACGGTGGTCTTGTTTGCAATTTCCGTTGACCTCCTAACACAGATGTCAGAGACTGCTATAGAGTAATGAAAACACTGAATTGATTGGTAGGTTGGTTGAAGATAATTTATTGCCACAGGAACCCCTAAAGCGATGCTGTGTCTAACACAAGGTAGCTACGAAACACTAAATGGCTCGAGCAGCTCAGGAACGATACGTCACTTCCTGTAAGGTGAGCTCTTGAGTGTGGAAGATACTGAGACTTCGAACGGGAGCACGTCATCTTCTCCGACAAGTCCAGGTACGTCCGGATTGTGGGGGAAATGCCGTATGGAAGTCTGCATTGCAGAGCGTCAGAGTGGGTCTACCGACAGCCTCATGCCTTAAGGTGGCATTTCATTTCATACACGCTGTCACCTTCTACTCTATCAGTATGAATAGTTAGCGGTGCATTCACGAAATATTTGAGCTAGAAGTCTTACCATTGATGCAGAACCAGCCTAGGATAACTTTCCAACAGGACAATATAACCCAGAACGTGTCTCCCACATTGTTTAATGTTCTTTTTGTGATCAACATATGCCAACTCTCACTTGGCGAAATCCATTTTTAATTTTAAATGATCGTTAATGGATCAATATTCCATATGTATTAAGAGTTGTTT
>JJRW01S0011758.1:6687-24942 GCA_001188405.1 Loxosceles reclusa | reverse complement strand
TATTTATTGATCGAAAAAAAAAAGTAACTTATGATTTCTTTGACGAGAAATGCAGGGTGAAATCGACAATGAAGTTTGATTGTCACGCACTGGCTAGTAGCCACTGCACACCCGACGTAGAGAATAAGGAATAATTTTTCATGCCGTTTGAAGACTTTTTTGTCAGTAGTGGACATCGGCCGAATAATTCTATAAGTTCTTACTTGAAATCTGTGGCTAGAGATAATTTTTTGGGATTTGACGAAGAATCCGATCCTGAATCCGATGGAGATCCCAAAACGGAGTCTGTTGGAGAATCTGTTGGAGATCCCGAAAAGGAGTCCGTTGGAGATCTCGAAAAGGAGTCTGTTGTAGACTTCGATCCGTTGGAGAGTTATTGACAGACAAGCGTCGAATGTTTATGCAGGGAGTCTGAATTTGTCAAGAAACTCAAATTATTGTCGTACATCCACAATTGTAAATTATTATCGATTAAAATAATCGTTTCGTTTTTAAATGTGTACTCTCCCTTTAGAGGTAGATCCGTCGGAGACGGGCGAAACACGTCGCGGACAAGCTTTCGCTCTCCGTTTTCGTAACACGCGTCCCCAGAAAAAACGTATGTTCGACTCTCGAAATTTGTGACTATGGCATCGATCGGTGTGTCGACATACCCGTAGCAATCCCGAACCCATCCTCTTTCCACAGATTTTCCCTGCACGTGAGCGTACTCGTCGCCGGAAATGTACAGTTTCTCTGTCTTGTTGGGACTGTAAAAAGCGTCGACGTGCGTCAAATTAAACGCGAGTTTGCGTTCCTTGTTTTTTCCTAAAGTCTCGCGTGTTGACGATGCGAACGCAGTTTGTGTTGAAAGCGAACAACTTTCGTTGATAGATTCCCACTCTGTCGATTTCTCTGTAGCAGCCGTAAAGTACTTTGAGCGCTTGCAAATCATTTCTCAGGGGATGGTCTTCCAATCCAATCGCGTGTCTCATTTCGTGTAAAATGCTGAAATACAACTTAGGATCGCAACAGATATCCGTTTGCAAGTAAATGGTGGTCGGTTTGTATTTGGTATAACTCCAGACGAATTACGGGTCTGAGTCCTGTGGTTTCCACACAAATTGAATGTCTGCTTCTCGTCTGTGTGTTGCGGGCGTAAATTTTAAATTGGTTTCCTCAGCGAACTCATGTCGGACAAAGATTTCACGACAGACGGACATTGGTCAGTGTAATACGTGAAGTGTTGGTAAGACCAATGGAAGTTATTTCCCTCAACTAGGAGAAAAGAACAAACGAGAAAAATATATTTCATGTCTTAGCTTTAAGAGTTCAAATGAAAGGGCAAATGCGATGAATTACGGAGTCCTCGACTATGAATAAGGGGGGGGGGGTAAGTTCTAAAATAGAAATCTCCTAAGGGGAAAAGAGAAGCAGTAAGAAGAAAGTAGTAAGAAGATAGACATTACAGAGGTATTCAAAGGTTTAAAACAAGGTTCTTGGTGCAGTGAGCTCGACCGAGATAATCGGTCGAGCTCACTGCACCAAGAACCTTGTTTTAAACATTTAGAATAGTAATAATCTCTCTTTGCACAGTAAATATTTCTCTACTTCCTATTTTATTATTACTAATTCCCTATTACTTCTTAGAGACTTTATTTATAGATCCAATTTAACTTTTCCCATAAAAAGGAAAGCAACTAGTTACTTCAAAAAAATTTTTTTTGAAAGTGGTAAAAGGAGAGATAAAAAAGTTATTTTCATTACATTCTCTGAATAACAATGGAGGAAAACGTCTCCGAATGTCTCCAACGTCTTTTCAAAGAACGCAGCAAACGTGTCACGTTCAGTAAGCACAAACCAACAATCTACGAATACGAATCTATGGAGGAGCAACTATCCATTCACGAACTGCAAGTGTTGCTCGACCAGTCTAAGAATCCACGGCGCTGTGACTCTGCGCAATGGATTTTAAAATGCCAATGACGTACTTGCTGACCGCCGCCACTTGCCGAGTGATGCCATTGAACATAGGATTAGGAACGTTTAACGGCTTTCTCGTTTTCCAATTCCGACTGGATTAAATACGAAATGCATTGCAACTCCTGTAGACCGGCGTCGGCGTTCATTTGGGACTGATAGCCGCGAAGGCCTGGTTCAAAGCCTGTTTCGGGACGACGCGTTCCAAATGTGGTTCGATCATCTTCTCGTGTACAAACTTTCCCACCACGTTTGTCATCATATTAAAGATGGAATTCACAGCCGTGTATTTTTTCATTTGCATTTCGCAATTGACACAAATTTTGGCTAAAGTGAAAGAGAGGCTTTAAAAACACAAGAGGCTTTAAAAAACCCTCTTGTGTGTTTTCTATCGTGATGGCATCGACAATGGCTTTACTGCAAGGTAAGTTTTGAAACGTTTTCTTAATAAACGAAATGTAAAATTTTTGTTTGGCTTCTTCCAGTTCCGCGTCATAATTTTGATTGGCATCGATAATTTTCTCCTTGAGTTCGAGCAACGTGTCTTGATCGGTTTTCAGTTGCTTTGATTTGGAGTCTTCCTGGGTGCTGTTGGGACGTTTCATTACTTTATCTTACGCACACGAGTCGCGAAGACAAGCGACGCACGTTGCTGAGCAATTGGAAACGGCCGTTGTATATCCACATGACGAAATTTCTATTGACCAGCACCACGTCGTCGCCATCAGCGGCTGCTCCCTTGAGGGGTAAGTCCGTCGGACTGTCTTCCGGAAAAACTTCAGTGATCGCTTTGCGGGTACTGTTCAAGAAACACGCGTCGCCGGAGAAAACGTACGTCGAGCATTTGAATTTCATGGCGGCGCTCACGTCCTCGATGCCGGCGAAAAGATCGCTCTTTCCGCCGGAAAGCAACACTATTCGATTATTGTCTTCGTAAAAGGTGCTGACGGAATGAACCAGTCTTTTCTCGACGCTCCGTCGCAAGTCGATCTGGTCGATCACTCGATAACGTTGTCCGTGGAAAGCTTACAGTTCGTTTCCGGACATACCTATGGCGTCCGCGTTTTCGTAGCAACCAAAAACGACCTTGAGCCGTGGCACGTCGAAAGCGCTCATTCTGCTGGGCACGTAATTCTTGTCGTCGTTCATCACGGAATCGTTTCGATCCGAATGCTTCAAGCCCAGAGCGTGTCCTATTTCGTGCAACAGAGTTTTGTGGCGGTCGAGTCGTTGCATGACGCGGCGTACACGACGATGTAAGAATGGCAAACCGTGTGATCGTCGAAGGCGGCTTCGTAGAGTCCGCTGTTGGGCGGGGTTGGCCGACGCCACAAAACACGTATGTCTACCTCTTCATCCTCGGTCGATTGAAAACGAAGCTGGGTTCCGGGCTGGAACACGTCGAAAGCGCGATCGACTTCGTTCTGGCAAAAGTTGCTGCTGTACGTAAAATATTGTGGCCGCCAATTAAAATTGGCAGCGGACGAACAACCTAAAAAGACCAACAACACAATAAAAGACATTCTCTTAATTATGAAAAGCATTTTAGTGAATACTATTTTTGGTACAGGAGGATGCACAGGCAAATTAATTTTAAAAAATCTTAATGACTCCCACAATGTCCTTCCAGCACAGGGGGCACTTTCTGTTTTGGAGAATGCATTCTTCCATTGATTTCAAACTACAAAGCTCGTGGGTTCGAAAAGTGAGTTTACTTTTGAGATCTTCTATGAACTGTTCGAAATTCTGTTGCTTCACGGACACGACTGTCGTCTTTGTCGAAAACTGGGCCAATTGACTGTACCCCGAAGTAAACAGCTGTACTCGCTGTAATGCCCACCCACAAAAGACTTAAAAATAAACTTGGATAGGCAAGTGTCGACGTAGCTTAACCGGTTAAAGCGGCTCTCCGGAGTAGAACGTTCCAGGTTCGATTCCTGGCGTCGACAAATAAGTAAAGATTTTCTTTACATCGCTCGTTCATCTGTTCGAAAACGTATTGAACGGTTTCGAACCTCGTCTGTCGATACTTAACGGTAATCAAATGTTCGGTTTGTAATTCGCTCGAGTAAACAAACACGCTATTTATTTCTGTCTCGTACGTTTCAATGCGCGTCATGATGTGATCGAGTTTCTCTACCGACGTGTGATGGACACCGGGAGTTATTCGAGTCACGAGCTCGTAAACATGGTTGAATCTCTGAGCGAACACGCCCCATTTTTCTATGTCGGCGCCTGGGAAAGGCTGTATCGAGACTTGAAATGCGTTGTGTGTGTTAACCTTCGTAGCGATAGCAAGCAAATCCGTTTCGTTCTCTTCGGCCGCTCCTAAAGTTGTCACCAGAACCTGCTTGATGTGACTTCTGGTTATCTCTACTTCCACCGTTTTTGAACGCTTATCATTTCTTTTTTGACTTGCTCCACTTGTTCCTCCAAAGCTTGATTGCCCTGTTGAACGACGCTCATGACTTGCGTCATTATTTGAAGGCGTTGCACGGCTGTTTCCGTCCTCGATTCAATAATGCCATTGAATCCATCGATGAAAGCGTTCAGCTCAATCAACTGGAGCGTCTCGGTTCCCAGAAACCTGGCCATTTTTTCTTTTAATGCGGCGGTGTCCTCGAAACTTGTCTTCAAAGACTGCAAGACGTTCGCCCCCGTCACCGTAGTCCGCTCTTCGAGCATGATACTCAAAACCAATTTCGAAACGTGAACGAGCTCTTTGATAACCGCCAGTTTTTCTGCGGTCGACAGCCATTGCGAGTGGGAATCGAGTTTTTCTAACGATTTCCTGAACTCGAACCAGCGATCGTTGGTAAACGTTTCCACGCCGAGAAACTTGCCTAGTTCATCGGCGAGCTTCAACCCGTTGTGGTATTGAGCGACTATGAACTCATTTAAAGCTTGCGGGAGATCTTGGACGGAAACGTTAAACGCACTCGAGAGATATGCCATAAATTTGAGTTGACTTTGAATCGGATAGACGCGTTGTAGGGGGTCGGGGTCTCCCGGTAGGCTAGAAGAGGCTTTTATGAAGTTTTCGAGCGACGAACCGAAATAATTCTCGACGGTATAGTTTGTGGTTAGCAGTCCGTCACTGTTTTTCTTGACGACGTCGGTGGCAGAAGAATCGAACACGTCCTTGAAGTACATTTTCATTTCCCTGTACTGCGTCACGGTGTGTTGAATGGCTTTTATTTTGATCAAGCTGTCTTTGTCGCCTTCGATTTTTAAGAACGTCTGCACGAACTGCGTCAGAGATTCCCCCAGATGAAGTTCCGTGCCGCCCATGAGACGAACGACCGTTTGTTTGACAGTCAATAAAGACGTCATTCTCTGGATGATGAAGGCGGAAAAGTTTTCGGGGACGTTCGCAAACGTTTCAGTCGCGCATTCTTCCAGTTCTGTGTCCGTGTGTACGGCTTTTTGAATAAATTTCATGTGCTGCGAGAGATTGCGTTGCGTCTCTCTTAAATTCCAAAACGCATTCGTGAATTTTCGGAATTGTTCCGTGTCTCACACAGTCCTTCTGCAGCTTTTTCGCGATTTTCAATTCGCCCACGTATTTCTTGATCTTCTCGTAGACGACGTCGTCGTCGTCAAGTTCGAAGTATTGAACGATACGTTGATACGCCTCGAGTTTCTTCTTGATGATTTTCAATTGAAGGATAACTTTCTTATCCGAAAGAAGCAGTTGTTGGAAAACTTGAATAAACTCGTCGATCTGCATCGACGTGCCCAAGAAATATCGAGTTTTTTTTTCAAGCTCTTGTAGTCTTGGAATTTCTTTCTGAGGCCGCGGTAAACGTCCTGGTCTTTGACTAAAGTTGTATTACTCGCGTATTGCTCGACGATTTTCGTAATGTTTTCCACTCGAACGTGGACATTTTCTCCTTCGACGGGAATCCTGTAGAATTTTTCCTCGAAATCGGCAAAGCTCCCGTTGTTTCCCAAGAATTCCGCTATTTGCCACTGGATCTCCTGGGTGTGGCTCATCGCCATGGCGGGTTTGACACTCTTCAAGTGTCGTTCGATATCCGCAAAGTTGTAAACGTTGATAATCTTAAATGTTTCCTCAAAAGCTTTTGTATCTTCTCTGCCCATTGAGCGATGTTGTGGGTGCTTTGATATTTCTGGACGAAGTCTTCCACGGGGATTCCGTTTCCGTGGAGAGCCAATTCATAAGGAATTGGCTCTCTGTTAATTTCGTTTTGAGCACGCAAATAGTTCGTAATACGTTTTTCCATGCGTTAGTTTAACTTCGTCGGCAAATTGGTCGATGGAATGCTGAATCTGTATCAGTTTCTCTCTGGCCGTTGTTCCCCGGGTGCCGAACTTGTTACAGAATGCATTGAAGTAGCTCGCAAGTTCTTGCAAACGTTCGACAAAGTTGCTTTCGTATCCCAAAAACTTGGCGACTTTGGATTTTAGAGCCGCATTACCTTTAACTGCATATTTTACGATTTGAAACACGTCACTTTCCGTCTTTCCCGCATTCAAATGTGTATTCACATGACTGACGAATTTGGTTTTGACAAGGTGCAGCGATTGAATCGTGCTACGAGTGAGCTCGATTCCAGTGCTTTCCGAGACCTCGCTTATGCTTTTGGTATACTTATAAAGCTCGTTCAAGTGTCGGGTAAATTTCTTGTCGTTATCGTATCCACAGCTGTCCAATGGAATGACGGCAGATGTTTGAAGCCCGCTAATGATATCGTCGCACATGATTTCCGGGTCCAACCTGTGAGTTTCGCCAATGATATTTTTATTTCTTAAGATGAAATGAATTTTTTGAATGTAAGGCAATAAAGGATTGTTTTTCAATGGGAAATTACCCTTGTACTTCCTTCGCTGGTCTAGGAGGCGAATGTTTCTTGAATTTTCTATGCAATCGTTCAGTTGCTTTAGGAGATTGCTGTTTTTCTGCGACAGATCATGACGTCTTCTTGGTGAGGGTTCAGTTGCTGTTGGAGATTGTTATTTTGTTATTTTTCTGTGCCAGATTATTAATTTTTCCATGGATATCTCTGTTTTGTTGTGTCAAAAGTTTTTTCCCTGAAGAGGCATTTTCTTGGTAAGCGCTGAATTGCTGTTGGAGATCGTCGTTTTCCTGTGTCAGACTATCGGCTTTCTCTTGGTGAGCATTCAGCTGCCGTTGGAGATCGCCGTTTTTCTGTGTCAGGTTAAGAATTTTTTCTTGTAAACCATTAGAGGTTTCTTGGCAATCGATCATTTGCTGTTGGGGATCTTGGTTTTGTTGTGTCAAAAAATTTTCCCCCGAAGAGGAATTTCTAGGAAACTGCTCAGTTGCTGTAGGAAACTGTCGTTCTTCTGTATCAAACTTTTGGTGTTTTCTAGGGAGCGTCAGTTCTAGCGTTTGGTCGCTGTTGGAGGTTGTTGGTCAGACTTTGTGCGTTTTCTTGGCAAGGGTTCAGTTGCTCTTGGAAGTTTGTCAGACCACGGACGTTTTCGTGACAAGCGTTCAACTACTGTTGGAAATCGATGTTTTTCTGCGTCAGACTAGAAACGTTTTCATGTTAATCATATTAATCAAATACTCTAATTTTATTCTTCTCAGCGAACCCTTTTCTCCCTTTCTTTCAAACGATTTCTTTTTCTGCAGAAGAACTTGGGTTTCCGCAAAATGATAAATGCTCGTGTCCAGATGGGGTGGAGTTTCTCCAAAATTCTCGATGGAATGTTGCCAAGTCTGGTAAGCGTTTAATTTGGGGGACACTTTGGTTCGAGCGCCGTCAATTGTCCCTCCTTCTTGTGATTCCCTATCACCATGCTTCGCGTCGTAAAGTGGTCGTAGTAAGCTCGTTCCACGTAAAACGGCCGGTCCTCTCGGTTCATGGTGTAGTTTGAAAAGTGGAGTTTGTTGTTGTGCGTGAAGAAAAAATTAACGTCTTCGTAATTTTTCGATAAAACCATGACGTTTCGGAACACGCAGTCATCGTTCCGAATTAACTCTCGAGCGGCCAAAAGGTATTCCATCTCTTATTTTAAATTGATGACGGTATAAATTTGATCTATGCTCTTGACGCGGCTGAGACCCGTGTAAATGAGATGCGCTTTGTCGCTCAAATGGAAATCGAACAGCGCTTTGCGGTAATGGATCGTTTCGCCCTGGAAACGGTGAATAGTGACGGCGTAGTCTAAAGTGGCGGGAAACTGACCGCCGTTGCGCTGCAACGAAATCACGCGGTTGTCGTGCACGACGAGCAAGGCGTCCTTTTTCGAATCGTAACTGCGAAACACAAGCTCGGTGCCGTTGCTCACCCGGAATTTGCGAGTGCAGAGCAATTTATATTGCGGTTTCACGAACAGGAACTCGTCGGGACATACGACGCCGTCCACGATTTTCGGTAAGCATATTTTCTGACCAGGAACTCGCTGTAGGTAATGAGCGTTGTAATGTTTCACCGTCTCGTTCCGGTGAGCGAGCACCATGTCGATACCGCGCGTGTGTTCCTCCGTGACGGACGGCAGCACGGGGTACGTGAGCCGCACGATGGCGAACAGCCCGTCTCGATCTTCGTTTTCGACGAACTCTTTGATTTTTCGAATGACGCGGTAATACAGAAGTGGGAATCGATTGTTGTTTTCGAGAAACACGGTCTTGCGTTCAATGTCCGGTAACGGGGCCGAAAAGACGTTGCAGTCGCATCGCACGGGTTTCAGCTGGAACTCGTCGCCCACGAACACGAACAGCACCGGGTTGATGCATTTCTGACGGAAATAGGTCACGATGGCAGCGAGGAACCAGAAAGAGTTCATGCCCACTTCGTCGACGACGACCACGTTCGGTTTGTGCTCGCACCAGAACGTTTCGTGAAAAGTTTTCGCTTACTGCAAGCAAACCTCAAAGTATTTATTCCTCTTTGGTGTCGGTTTCGGTGAACAAGAGGCTCTTGTAGATGCTTTCGATCGGGGACCGGGAATCGAAAGGGATATTTAAAGCACTGTGAATCGTCCTGCCGCCGATTCTCGTTGCAATTTTTCGCATCGGTGCCATTCGAAAATCTTTCAGCTCTTTCGGGTGGTTGAGCGTAGGCACGACGGTGTGCGTGTTGCCCGTGCCCTGACGGCCGGTGACCAAAATGATGGCGTCGCGCGGATGCTCGAACCACTCGTTAAGTAAAGTGAGAAACACTTTTTGTTCTTCGTTGGGGAATTGTACATGTTCATCGAACCGAACCGGATCAGTACATTTCAGAAATTTGAAGGAGTCGACGGCTGTCATGCGTGCCCTTGTCTCTGGAGCGAATTGTTCCCCGTTCATCTCCATTACGCGACACCGCAAAATATTCAGTCGTTCGAAACGATCATGTGTCACAACGTGTCCGCAGACTATATTCGAGAGATGTACAAACTCTACACCAACAAAAACGATTTGCGTCTTTGTACCGAGGTCAAACCGAGCAATATAACGTTCGAGATGCCTGCAGGCGATTACAATTTCTTCAAATCGGTATTTTGTTGCGAATGAGCAGCGATTCGTATGTGGATCCTCGTTTGTGGCTTTCGGAGCCTTTCGCGCCTATCTACGGGATGAGCCTCTAAGAAACGCCCGCGGGCGAGAAAAGTCTCGTGTTGTTATTGAGTAGTCTCAGTAAGTTTGGAAAATATTACGCATTGGGAGAAGACGACGTACTCTTAATTTCCGAGAACGATAAAACGGAAGTGGTAGCACTTGCGGGACGCACAATTGAATGCCTGTTAAAGAAGTCGAGGTTCTGCCGCAGACCGCTGATAATTTTCAAAAGGACGAATGAGAAATAAAAAGGGGAAAGCAAATACTCACGATCCAGAGAGAGAAGAGCCGAGATGTCGCCCCGTCGAAATCTTCCAGACGAATGAGAGAAAAGTAGAAAACATTCAGTTTAGCCTCCGAGGTGAGCAGACGTATATTTTTCTGCTCTTCGTTAGAAGCTCTCTTCTTTCTGTTAGCTATTATATTTCTTCAGTCTGAGATGATATTTCGTTTCGGAGATAGAAGATTTTTTCTCAGGTAAGCATTCTTAGTTTGAGCATTTAAAGTGAGAAAAATATTCAGTAAGTAAATGATTTCTTTCTTTTCTATAGAAAATATTATTTTAATTGTTTAAAACAAGGTTCTTGGTGCTGTGAGCTCGACCAGTCACTGAGCGTCCCAGCTTAGGGATTGGTCGAGCTCACTGCACCAAGCACTTTGTTTTAAACCGTTAAATGCCTTCTTCCCTTTTGTTCCTTAGGGAATTCATCGTTTCAGAAAAGCTACTTTTTGAGTGGATCAATAAAGAAGATGGTCCTTTCTCTTGTTATCCTTATCATTGTCTTATATTTTCTATTCAACTATATCCGAAAATAATGTTGCGCTATTCAGTCACCGTTATTATCGGATTCTCAAACGGATTGAAAGCTAAAGGAATGTAACATTTCTTCTCGGGAAGGTACGTGTACGAATTATAACGTGTACGAATCATAAGTCATCGTGTACGAATTATAACGATGAACTGACTAAGGAATACTTTTACACTCCGATTTTCAAGCTCTGGCTTCACGCAGCGATATGACGGATTCTTTGACGGACGTCTCGGAGATTTTCCAGCCGATGAGTCTCGGTTGAAACAAAATGCACGGTTTGGGACCAAAGTACTTTGAACCGCCGTTCGCATCCCCGTAGACTAGCGCTTTGGGCGTGTACTTGGAAATGCTCATTTTAAAATCCACAGGTAAAAATTGAGTGGACTCGACAAACGTCATATTCAGGTCTTTCATTTTCAAACGATTGAAATTGAGTGTAGAGTTCGTCTTCGAACGTGGCGCATACTAAATCTAACGTGCGGCTTACGTACTCTCGGTCCTGCTTCACGTTGATGCATTGCAGAGGTAAATTCTTTATTTCAATGTCGTCGTCTTTATGAAGGTAAGCGGATTCTCCCTGCTCCGTTAAATAAACGTATCTGAACGGTTCGTTACTTTTGTCGAATACCGTTTGCAAATTCCAACTGTCCACGTGCTCCCCACCCCCGCTTTCCGTTTGCAACATTTTGTAATGAATGGAAACGACAATGTAATCTTCGAGAACGGAATACCGATTTTGCTGAAACAACCAAGTGACGAGTTGATCGTACCTCATCTTGTAATTAAGAATGGCGAGAAGAAAACACCTATACCTTTTAGTTTATTGAAGCAAGCAATGATTACAGAAAATTTTGATCCGAAGCTCATACAAGCACTTTCAGGTCGGTATCAATCCAATGACTTTGTGCCACTGGACGTATTCAACAAGATACCCGGCCGATCCAAATTAGCGAAACATTTGACGTGGATTAAACTGGAAGCAGCAGGGATCTCTCGATCGGGTGCTACTCCTCCGCGAAGGAGAAAGTTCAATGTGACAAGCTACATCGATTTGTCCGCGGAGGAATTAGCCCAAGCGGACGAAGACGTCGTGCTAGAAATTTCTTCTGACAGCGATTTGGAGACGACGCGGTTCCCGAATGCGATATGTCGCACTCTCACAAAGTCGTGTGGACGCCAAAATCCCCACACGAACTGCTACGAGGCATACGGCCACGACGACTCGGACGACGAACCTTATTACTTGAAACTTCATTACGTGTCAGGGATTAATACACCGATCGATTTGTCTCAGGAGGGAGATTGCGACGACCCGACGCCTCAGTAGTTTCCGCCAGATCCGAATCCCGTGTCGCTGCGCACCGTAGTTTTTAGCGGCGTACGAGCAAGAATGAACACGGGAGCGTAACACGACTGGAAGATAATTTGAGCCACGCGCAGTCCTTTTTGCCCGCAGAAATCTTCGTTTCCAAAGTTATGTAAGACGACACCGATTTCGCCTCAGTAATCGGAATCCATGATCCCGGCCATGGCATCGACGGAGTAATTGAGTGACAAACCGGATCTGGAGGCTATTCTTCCGTAGTAGTCCAGTGGAATTTCTAAAGCGAGACTTGTTTTTACTAAAATTCTTTGCGAAGCTCGAATAACGTAATCGTACGCACTATATAAATCAAATCCTGCAGCTCCGAAAGTGCTTTGCGTAGGTTCCGTGGCGTCAGGTGTTAGCGTAACGTAACGAAGAGTATGCATGATTGAAGAAAAATGATCTGGAAATCTATTTTAAGCGCTTAAAACATTTTTTTGAAGAGAATAGGATATAAAAGGCCTTGGGTGGAATTTCTTGTTTCACATCATCATGTCTGTTCTACGCTCTGGTAAGATTGCTTCTGCTGCTGCCAGTGTTGCTGCTGCCAATGTTGACATTGTTACTATTTCATCTGACGATGAGGAATTGTCAAAAACTTTTCTGATTTTATAATGCCTACCAGTCAACATCTTTTTTCAACTGAGCCTGTTGAACCTATCCCCAATGACTTTGCATCCGACGAACCCGAGACCGAATCTGGTTTACTTGACAAGCCTAAAGTGTTTGACACCGCGGAACTGCCTATCGCAACTGACACCGAGCCGATGGCAGACGACGAAGTGAAAAACACTCTACGGGCTGATGACAAAATTAGCGATGCCCAACCTGACAACGAAATGGAAAACGCTCAGCCTTCCATTGGTGACGACGAAGACACTCTGCCGGCTGAAATGGAAAACGCTCAACGTGACCACGAACCGACCGGTACGTTCTGTTCTACCAAACCTTCCAGCATTTTCTTTGGTGCCACTCCGTCTACTGCTCCCATTCTGCCTACTTCTCCCACTGAAGACATGTTTATCCACGACGCTTCTATTTGCGAATCTCACCACGACATGGACTCTTCCGAACCCCAAATACATTCCAAAACTTCCGTATCCATGGCTTTCGCTTTCAACGAAAATTGTCCTTTCGAATACAAAGCTCTACGATACGTGGTGCGCATGGACATTTTCTAGATTCCCCAGAGTTACAAGAAAATTGATTGGAAAATTTTGTGAAACAAATTGAAGAAGGATCTTCACGTTGATCGTCTCTATATCGCGAGACATCGGGAACGTCAATTTATTCAAAAGACGATGCCCGGGATAGATGTTATGCGAGTTCCCCGGGATCATTACAAGCGTGTCGTTAAGAAGTGTCGTAAATGCTATAACAAAGTCTGTGAACGAGACAAAAGCAAAGGCTCTGCTGAAAGGAGGACGTCTCTGTTTATAAATAAAGACGCATGGACCTTTTGTTCGATAATTCAATAAAAATTTCGATCATGATTTTGATACTTCGTTAAACAATTGGATTTCTTCTATGCGTTTGGAAGACGACGCTGTTGTAGCACATCGACCCAGTCTTTTTTGTAAAGTACTGTGCGCAAAAGTGAAACCTTTGCCGCCGCCTCCGCTTCCCCCCAATATGGTTTCACATTTGAATCGTATACGTGCCCTGGGTATAAACGAGCATAAAATCTGAAAGTGATTCAACTCTTTTTCGATTCTTCGCATCAATGCGCGATTAGCCTTCAAATTGGTTATTGGTTTTAACAAACACGATAATTTTATCATCTTTTTGTTTTTCATGATATAACGCTCGTGCTGCCTTCTTCTTCTTCTGCTACTGCTTCGGATTTGATATCCGTGAAACGAAGCTGGTTGATGACCTTTGCGACGGGTTTGTTCACGTGGAAAGTGACGTCCGACACGTTTTCGAATCTCAGGTCGGGCGTTTCGCTTTCTTCCAGGGAAAAACAAACGTGATGTTTGGCCAACACGTTCAAAAAACGGACGTGCTCCATGTCTCCGAAATCCTGGTTCACTCGCACGTTCATCACGAATTTTATCCACTTCTCCACCAAAAGAGGCAATGAGCGCTTTTTGGCAAACGTGTCTTGGCGCGCGTCTTCCTCGGACAGACACCAGAGCTCGTGACGGATGTGTTTGTGTTTGACGCAGTGTAACTTGTAATTCCCCGACGGGATAGCTGTTAAGCAGAATAAGATCAGGGCAATCGCTTAATTTAAAAGAGAGTTTATTGAAAATGTTTTCCACGTTTCTGTACTTGACAACCGTCGCGGACGGCAGTTTCACGTCCGACAAACAAATCAACGATTCCCGATACACGTACCCGAGCACGTTGTGATCCCACACCACCAGGTCCACCATGGTCAAGTCTTCGTACCGGTCTTACGAAACGGTCGTGCAGTGCACCATGTCTCTGGGCACGCTATTCTACTCGTTGTGCCTTTCATAAAGATGATACACTAAAAGGAACTTTCGGGGAAACACGCATTTGAAGACGAAGAAATGAAACTTGGGCGTTTCGGAAGTTTCGTTTTCGTAGACGTACGAAACTCAAATACGCAAATGGGCGCCTGGGTGACGATGCCGATATTGTAATATTCCTTGTACGACTCGAGAATGTACTGCAATATGAATCGGGGGTTTTGTTCCGACAAATTGATTTTAACGTTCGACGTGCTCTTGAATTCCTTGAGAAACATGCTGGTTTTAGGCAGTCCGAGATCGAGAAATTTGGACACGACGGTCTCCACGTGCTTGGTTCGACTCGGCATCTCGGTCACCAAATATTTTTCCAAACCAATCTGATTCACGATATTCGCTTCGTCCATCCCGAGGTAACTGATTCGGTACCATTCGTTGGACGACTGCTCTTCGTCAAAGTAGTAGCCACCGGGATACAAGACTTCGAAAGGGTCCAGCTAAAAAACGGTTTTATTGAAGGCGAACATGTTTCGCTGGATAGTGATGGCCTTGAGCGTCTTGGTCATGTAGTCGTGAAACATGGTCAATTGGGACTCCTTCACAAAGTACGGCGTAATGTTGAGCGTCGTTTCTCTGGTGGCATGAGAATACACCATGCGCTCCTTCCCCATCAGAACGCTCCACGTGCGGTCGTCGTGGAAAACGGTACTGACCGCCTGCACTTTGCAGTAAACAAGAATAGCTTTGACGAGCGGCCTGTCGCATTCGGTCCAGATGCGCGGCAAGCTCTTGGCTTTCAAAACGGCGTAACGCATTTTGGTTTCGTCGGCTAAAGAAATTTTAATCATTTTAGTTCTCTCGCAGGCGTGAAAAGTTGCTGTTCCATGATACTTTGCACAATACTTGGAATATGATTTATATTTCATCGCACTTTATTAAGCTTTGAAAATGTCTTTTACCTCGCCGTAACCTAAGCGGCGGCCGTCGTGCAGGATTAGCATGTATTTCTTACTGCTGATGAATTAGTCAAATTTTGCAAGACATATTGGACTAGAGCAACAGGACTCTAACCGACAAAGGGCCGCTTTCCATTTAATCTGATTCGATGTTACAAGAACCGCTAAAGTTTTCCATAGAACCAGAAATGTTCCCCATGGAGGCCAGCGACTTTTCTTCGCCCGACATTGATCAGATGGTACTAGAAGTTTTCGCTCCGTTCAACCCAATTGACTTGTCGAACGATTCCTCGTAGAACTTTTCAGCGAAGCGAACCATGGGAATACCGAGACGATCTAAGCGTAAACGCTTTGCCAATCCCTGCTTCAAAGACTTTTTCGTTCCGGATTTTTACGTGTGATGGTTCGTTATCAAATAAGGATAACTTCTATTGCATTGTAAAAAAAGTCGATAGTGACCCAGTTGTAATCGGGATTCACGATAAGGAAATGAAAATAGAATAATTCCAAGCAGGTAATGTCGCGTTTATTGGAGCAATACACCAACTCCGCTGCTATTTTTTCTACCTTGTCCACGATGAGTTTCTCGTGCCGAATTTCCAGAAACGGGAAATCGGCGTAGCGGACGTAAAGTTTTTGCACGGCGGTCTGATCCTCGAGAAAGTACAATCTGCTCGAGGTTAAAATGCTCTCGATGTACTTTCGCGCTTCCACCGTCCAGTCGTTGACGAGTTATAGGTAAACGTTGCACACTTTCTTCGTTTGGTAGCGCTCCACGTCTTCACGAAACACTTGGATCGCCTCGTCCATGGGCGTTCGGAAAGTTTTCAAATATTCCAATTCCGTGCGTTCTTAAGATTACCGTTTTAGCGGACCGTAAACGATTTGCAAGTCGTTGAAAATAAACTGACGCTTGTCGTCCTTGATGGGGCTCTCGGTTAAAAACCGACGCACGGCCGTTAATTCCGACCACCGCGCTTTGAAGCGACTCGCGTACCATTCCAGCGAACACTGCTGTCAGGGTTCTTTGTCAATAAACAGCGCCAGGTAATCGGTGCATTCGACGAAATTGACGTTCGCGACACGATCATGGGCGACACGTAATTGACCTCGTCGCCGTCGTCACGCTGGTACAGCATGCCCGAGTTGGTCCCGCAAAGACAACAACACTTCGCAAATGACGTTTTGCACCGGCGAAGCGGGTAATCGATTCGCGCGCCGGACGCTGCTGCCCAACCGTCGTGCTGTTTCTAAAGTGAACGGTTCCGAGGATAACGGAGCCCAGAATGGGTTCATGAGCTTCACGACGACGGCGTACCAGGACTGTCACGACGCGAACGGCACGACGTTACGGCGAAAGAAGGAGCACGATTGACACAAATGACAAAATTCCACGAGGGACACGTCGGCCGTGAGCATTCGTTTCGCAATGCGCTACAGCGCGTAAAAGCACGGGGTTCCTTGCAAGGGTTCGTGCTCGAGATGACGGCGACGCGAAATCACGTACAGAACGTTTCGGCGGAACACGCGGATGAGATCTTTATCTTCGGACACGTAACTTTCGAGAACGTCTTTTTCCCTGAGCACTCGGCTGTCGAAAAATATAAAGTCGTCGCTGCGAGTCCAAACGCAGTCGCTCTTCAAAGCGCGGAGAGGTTTCTCCGCGACTAAACAATAAAACCCGAGGCGACCTTTTCTTTTGCCGTAAATTTTAATGCTCATTTTACTTTACTCTCTTTTACCGATTGAACACATCTATTTCTCTCTTTTCCCGATGGATCAATTCGATTTCGCGTTCTCTCTTTCCCCGATCTCCTACGGCGTTTTTCACGTAAGATCTGTTGACGCCCATCACGTTGCGAATGGCGATTTGGTAAAAGAGCTACCGATTCACGTTGTCATCGAAAGCGTTCACGCCTCTTTTGCACGAGACCAGCGGACAGACCAGAGCGAGAAGCGATGCGACGAACAGCGAAATCAGCCACACCCACACAGCTAAAAATATTTTGCCGTAGAGCACGTTGAGCGGCAGAGGGCAGAGAAAGGTATTGTACGTTAAATCGCCGCTATTGCCTTTTGTCCAAAAGTCGCATTTAACGAAGACCGAAAAATGATGGGGATGCTGTACGGTATGAATTTTCGGTTGAGGGAAGTAGTGCAGGAGAAAAATCTGTCCGACGCGATTGTCGATATAAACGACGTGCATGCATGCGTAATAGAGGAAAAAGAAAGATTTTTGTTTCGTGAGAGCTACATAGTTGAGGACATCTCGGCACGCTTGTTCTTCCAGAGAGAATTTAGCGATGGCACACCTTTGGAACTTGTCGTAGGCGTACTTTTCCAAACGAAATGCGGGGCGCAAAAGGCAAACGCTTCAAAAATCAGAACGACGGCTACCCACTAGTGGTAATATTGGTAGACACGAGTCTTTTCGTAACTGTTCTCTAAAAACAAGTCTTTCTGCTCGGGGTAGTAGGTGGTATTGATCAAACACATAGTGTTGACGAAATCCTTTGGTAACTTTGAATGGTCTACCAGGCAATTGATGGTGTCACCAAACAGCTGTTTGTTGATACTTAAAATGAAACATATTTTGAAAAAGAATCGCCTGTACTGATAACGTAGCTTACAATCCAGCATGTCGATGTCAATAGCATGCTTTCCGTTGAAAGCAAGGAGCGAAGTAATAGAATTTAAAACCATATTTCTTATTTACTGAAGAACTCGGAGAGAATAGCCGAGATGTTGCCTCCTCGAAATCTTCTAGACAAGTGAGAGAGAACCAGAAAATTTTTTACTGGTAAAAAAAAATAATTTTTTTCCTCATAAATTTTTTAGCACCTGTCTCACAACTTGTTTAGCAATCTGACTGGGAGGACGTGTGTGTCTTTACTTGGTCTTTTAACTTCCTCAAGCTGTGAAGAAACATTTTTCAGTAAGTTGATGATTTTACTATCTGATCTATAAATATCATGCCTTATCTTTAAGATTTGAAATGAGACGGTAAATACGATGAAATATGGAGTCCTCGACTATAAATAAGGGGGAGGGGCAGGTAAGTTCTAAAATAGAATCTCCCAAGGGGAAAAAGGGAAAACACCAATAGGAAAAAGGGAAGCAGTAAGAAGAAAGTAGTAAGAAGATAGACATTACAGAGGTATTCAAATGTTTAAAACAAGGTTCTTGG
>JJRW01S0011747.1:13559-25351 GCA_001188405.1 Loxosceles reclusa | reverse complement strand
AAAGGCCCTAGCTGTTTTAACTCGAACCAAAGAACCCTTAGGAACTCTAACATACATAGCACAAAATAAAAGCGTCAATGGACACAGGTAAAAGTGACAGAGTGAAAATAAAAATGACAGCTGATGACCTGGGGGCCGCAATGTAATGTTGCCTTTCTCACTCAGGTTTTCTGCGTTGACTTTCGTTTAAAACACACATGCATCAAGATTTTTAGAATAAATAGTTGAAGTGAGTGCCAATACGATGTGGGACGACGTCGTCTTTGCGCTTGAAACAATGACGAAATTAAACCAGAGGTCAATGACCTCCAGTTGCTATGGTAACGTCTTCAATGGTCGACTCGTTTACCCAATGATAGTGACGGTTGGTTCATTTAAGAAGGGTCTTTTCACCCGCACTTACAGAATAAAAGCGACGTGACTGCACCCGGGGCCTGCACTAAAAGCTTGATGATCAGGACTTTGACGCGGGTCCTTCTGGGGCCCCCTTTCCCACGGGGGCATTTGAATCGAGTCCAAACATTGGGGCGCATTTTGAAATAGGCCTCTACTCGTCGTAGGGGGTCAAGTTTTACATCGACGTGTTGACGGTGTTTCAATTAGAGGTTCGCGAGACCATTTGTTCGGGGCCAATGGGGAAAACCAATCGTCGTAGGGGGTGGTATCTCCGCAACGACGACCGTGTTTGAAAATCGAACCGTTGCTTCTGAAGATAGTGAGTGTACCCTCAATGTAAGTCGAATATAGCTCCCGAACGACTCATGCGAAAACCGTTCTGTCTCACCAGGAACGAAAATCTCGTTTGGCCAATTGCAGAAATTTTCGTCTCTGGATAGAACGAGATTTTCGTTTGGCCAATTGCAGAAATTTTCGTCTCTTGATAGAACGAGATTTTCGTTTGGCCGATTGCAGAAAGTTTCGTCTCTGGATAATGACCCCCCTTAAGTTCCTACGGCAAACAACCGGTGGGTAATCCTCTCGCCTCCCTAAAACCATTTTCGCACTGTAAGTTGTCAGATTCGCACTCGAAACGCTCAGCTTACAGGAAACGGTAGTGTAGCGTGCGCTACGGAGATGCCCCGTTCCGAGGAACATTCATCTCACAACTATGCTTGACATTGATCCGCGGTGGGAAGATCTCAGTCTTTATTTCTGACTCCGAGGTATATTACCTCGATGCATCATTCTCTGCAAAGAGACGAGGGCTCGAGCCTGAGCTCGATCCCGCTGAACCCAAGCGGGCGCGTTTTGGCGGTATTCCGACTAATCGGAATAGACCCGTCTTCGCTAATCGTCCGTTTCCGAGTCTGAGCGCCCCTCGACCTCTCGCCGCTGACGTGCGGTGATTTGGTCAAGGTTCTCACTGCAGAAACGTCCGACCTCGGTGCAAACCCTCCGGTCGTTAGGGTTGCGTAAGTCAATACATGGGTTCGCTTTTGCACGAATATCCCGTGTAATGCCCTCGGTTAGCGGGCATCGGAAGACGTAGTGATCCACGTCTCCCCTTTCCGCTTCGCAGGCGCAGCTCGCTCTTCGGAGATGCCTTGTTCTATGCAGATATGCTGGGAAGCGTCCGTGTCCGGTGAGGACTTGGGTTGCAAAGAACCCAATCCCACCAGTCGGGACTTCACCTACTTTCGGCACGAGACCGTAAGTATGGCGGCCATTCATGGCGGTGTTCCACCTGCTCTGCCAGGCTCCCTTGAGAGAAGAGTTGACCTTAGCTGTTCTATTGACTTGGGTACTGTGACCGTGGTTTCCCCAAGTCGTGTGGCTGCCTTCGCCAATTTGTCGGCTAACTCATTCCCTGGTGTCTCGCAGTGGCCCCGCACCCAGAGGAGCTCGACAGGACGCCGGCTTCGCTCTGTAGCGATTGCCTCCGCTAGACTCTAGATCAAATGAGATTTATTGTTGAGCGTCTCAAGCGCACTCAACACCGACATGCTGTCCGAGAGAAATCTTACGCTTTGGCCGGGCGGAAGCGATTCGGCCCATACCACTGCCTTCAGAAGAGCCACGGCCTCTGCTTGGAATACTGTTTACCCATCGCTGAGTCTGAACTTCTGGTTGTCACCAGGAATGCCGTCGGTGATGACGCAAAAGGCGCCGCCAACGTTCTGGCCTTCCTTTGACCCATCGGTAAAAATCTCGACGCCCTCATCGGTCTGGACACCAGGTGACCAGTCACAATAAGGTCGTTCCCCAGGGTGAGTTGCCATAAGGTTCACCGGCGTCTCCTCAAGGGCTTCCACTTCTTCAATGTGGATGCAATTCTCGTTGAGGGTGCCTGCTCGGAAAGCTGCCGCCTTCTGAGAGACGACAAGATCGAGCGGCAGTATCCCCGCTAAGACCAACAAGGCATCGGTTGAGACAGTTCGGTATGCTCTGCAGATGCGGAGAGCGCAGATTCTTTGAATCGAGGCTAGGTGACGGATCATTCTCTTGTTCCGCCCGTCTTTCCACCAAGCCCCGGCAGCGTACGTGACTACTACTCTTTCTATGGCTCGCAAGTAGAGAACTTTGAGTGCGGTACCGTTAAGCCCCCACGTCGCCTGCGCAAAGTAAGCAAGTTGACTCACAACTCGCTCTACTTTCGACTTTACGTAGGCTAGGTGTGGCAGAAACCCCAAGCGGGAATCAACGATAACGCCTAAGACCTTCATTTTCTGCAAAATCTCGATTACTGAGTTATCCAATTTGAAAGTCGAAGGGCTCGGAGTGAGTCCGTTCCGCTTTTTGGCTATAACTATAGCAGTAGTCTTGGCTGCGCTAAATTCGATTTTATGAGCCAGGCTCCACTCCCGTAACTGCTTCAAGGCTTGGTTTGTCGGAAGTTCGAGATCCGAAGTTTGCTCTCCCTCCACGAACAGCAGGAGATCGTCCGCGTAAGCCTGCACCATGACCCCAGTCGGCAGACTGAGTTCCAGTGCAGTATTCGCTACTAGATTCCACAGGAACGG
Organism: Loxosceles reclusa; assembly: GCA_001188405.1. NCBI lineage: Eukaryota > Metazoa > Arthropoda > Arachnida > Araneae > Sicariidae > Loxosceles > Loxosceles reclusa. The sequence goes on along the minus strand of JJRW01S0011747.1, from coordinate 22,391 downwards.
GCTTAGGCAGGAGCCTTGAGGCGTGCCTCTTTGTAGTTGCTTTTCAAAGATGTCGTCACCCACCTCCGGGTACACTGTCCGATTACTTAAGTAATCGTGTACCACTCGATAGAGGTTGGACGAGCAGTGCATCTTATGAAGCTGGCTCAATATGTCAGGCCACCAGGTGGAGTCGAAGGCACCTTCGACATCCAGTGACACCAACGCGCAGGATCTATTCTCAGCTTTGACCGATCGTGCCATCGAAATGATGTTATGCAGGGCCAGCGTTGTCGATTTTTGGGCTCTGAAACCGTACTGGTTAGAGTACAGGAACCCAAGCTTTTCGGAGTGGTGCGTGAGTCGGCCTAATAGTAGCCGCTCGTACACTTTCCCCAGTATTGGGAAGAGGCATATGCCTCTTCTACCTTTTACGTCCCTGGGGTCCCTACCGGGTTTGGGGAGAAGAATGAGTTTCCTCCTCTTCCAGACTCGTGGGAAAACTCCGTAGCCTAGACACACTGAGAACAGATCCGCCAGGAAATCGTGGTCCAGATGCTTCACTATCTCTTCCATTAACAGGTTATTACCCGGCGCCTTCCCTTTCGGGAGGCTCCTTACAACCTGCTCCACCTCCTTGGGCGTGAAGTCGCAGTCTGGGTTACCCCCGGACGCTGTTTTCACAGCCTCGCGTGTGGCTTGCATGGTTGCGGTGTCATTAACTCTCAGGTCCTCCTTGTAGAGTACGCTGAGAATCTCTTGGACCGTTTCATCCACAGTGCTGGTCATTGTGCCATCCGCTTTCCGGACGGCACTCAGCATATTTGGCTTTCGAGCTTTGCCACTGGCTAGTTTATAGGCCGCTTTGAACGGGTCTGCGCTAGCGGATTCGCAGAATCTGACCCAGGGGTCTCTCTTAGCTTGAGTAATCGATTGCTTATATTTGGCTCTAGCCTTACGGAAGAGAAGTCCCTTTCGGGCCCTCTCCTCTTCGGCCTGTTCAAACTGGTACGCTCTCCGTAGTCGTCGGACGCGGGCGCGTTCCGAACGTGGCCTCGAATTCCACCAGGGAACAAGTCTGTACTTTGGCTTGTCGGTGTTATTTCGAGCACAGCAATCCTGGCAGGCTTTGGTTAGCATTGAGTTGAACTCGGCGACTGCTTCGTCCACTTTTGCTCCGTTTGTTGCTTGCTCTAGCTTCCTCCTGCTAACGAAGGTCAGTTCCGCAATCTTCTCATCGAGCGCCACCCATTTCATGCGTCTCAGGTTCAGCGGACCGGGCAGAGTTCTACCAATGCTGGTCCAGCCAATTTCGAAAGAAGGATACCGGTGGTCACTGCATGACTCTTCGATAGAGACGTGCCAGTTGTTTATTCGTGCCACCAGGTCCTCGCTCGCAAGCGTAACATCGATCCATGATTCCCCTCTACCACCACAGAAGGTCGGAGGTGAGTTAATGTCGTTTACTATGTGCAATCTCCGCTCCGCTACAAACTCCTCAAGCTTCTTGCCCTGGTCGTCCGCACGCCATCCGCCCCATGAGGGGTGTTTGGCGTTAAGATCGCCTCCGGCCGCGAGCCCGCCGCCATTTGCAGCGTGCAAAGTCTCGATCGTCTGCAATATCGGTTCCAGCAGCTCAGAGGGAGGTGCGTAGACCGATGCTAGACTTAATTCCCCTAGGGGCCCTCTGATCTTAATTGCCACGATGTTTTGTGTGACGAGGGTTTCGAGAACTACCAGCCTTGGATCTGGTATGAGAATTGCACACAGCGGTTTGTCACTCCGTACGTGTGACCTTCGATAGTAGTTCGGGATCCCACGTATCGCATACTCTTTTCTAGACTCATCCAAGCCTACTACCGGTTCTTGGAGGAGGACCAGTTGGTAGTTTCCTTTGGTCACTTCTACGTGCATTTGGTTAGTTGCCGCATATGCGTGGGCAGCGTTAAGCTGCAGCACTCGAAGGATAGGGTTGGTAGCCGTGTTTACGCTGGGCTTCGTTTGGTGAGCTTTTGCGCTTTGAGGAGCTGTGGGCACGTGCGGTCAAAAGCACTGTGCTGGGTGGCAACCGGCTTGCCTCCCTCTTTATTGGCACGAGTACAGTTAACACACCAGAGGGTTTCCCCCTTGCATTCGCCATTGTGGATCTCAGCGCATTTGGAGCATGTTCGCCTCTCCTGCTCGCACCTGTGTTGGGTGTGTCCATATGCCAGACACTTGTAACACCTTATGAACGAGTGGAAAGGATCCACTCGGTGTGACTCCCAACCGTTTAAGACGCGTTTCGCATCTATCAACTTCCCGTGAATCTCACGGGGGCACTCGAAGATCCAGCTACGACGCTCAGCTCCTGCTCTGAGTGCGAACAATTGCTTAACACCGTTGTCCTGAAAACACTCATTCTTTTCAGCAAGATGCGTTTTCACGTTTTCTTGCGTGAGATCCTTTGGTAGGTCCCGTACAATCAAACGTGGCAGGCGGTCAGCGTGGTGTACAACCTAACCTCTGGGTGTCATCTCGGCGTGTGCCGAGATGGCCGCTTTCAGCGACGCCACTCCGCTTTCACTTGTGCATTGGATAAGGACCCCTACGTTCCGAATGGTACGAAGGGACCTTACTCCTCCTACGATAACTTCTGGGCTTATCGACGCCTTCAGTAGCTTGACTACTTAGGACACCTTACCATCCTTCGTCGCCGGATAGAGGAGCAGCTGTTTGCCGTCCCTTTTCCTCGCCTGTTTAGCTTTGGAAGTGCCACCCGCGCCCTCTCCCGGTTGCTGGGTGCTCTTCGCCTTGCTCTTTTTCTTGCTCCTTTTAGGGTCATTGGGTTTTCCTTCCCTCGCCGCCTTTGCAAAGCTCTTCGGTGTAGCCTCATTCACTCCCCTCAGCCTGGCGTTATCCAGTGCCAGTCGGACTATGATATCCTCCAGCCTGGATACCCTGCTGCGAAGCGTCGTTTTCTAGGGGTTACTGAGCTTGTTGCTTACCAACGACAGATAGCGTTCCACGTCGGCTACCGCTTCCCTCATTTCACGGAGTGCCGATTGTTCCATCGTCTCGTTAAGACGCGGAACTTTGGGCCTAACGTCCTCTTCCACAATTACCGTTTCGATTTCACTCTCAGAGGAAGCATGCGATTTATCGTCAGAGTCAGCCATGATTGAGTAAGATAGGGAAAAGCCCAGTCTCCCAGGGCCGGGGGGATGGTGTTCATACACGAACCTACCACCCACTAAAGTCTGCACCTTCTTCGGCAGTTTCCCTTGATGGTTTCCGACTGGGAAGATACGACTGGGCGAGAGGGAGCCTCCTCCTCGGTTTTCCAGTGCCCAAGGGCGGCCTCTTGACCGTTTATCCCAAGAGTCGTACTTCCTGGGTTAGCTTCTGCCAACCAAGCCACACTTTCCAGCTTTCCGCCACCAAGTTTGACTGCTTCCGTCGGCCGAACCCGCGAAGGGCCGCGATTGCTCGAACGAACGATATTCGTGTACCAAGAACCTCCCTCGACTCACGAGGCCCACTGCGAATAGCGTTGACAGCGTTCGACGAGACTTCGTTGAGTCTTATATTCCGGGCAAGCCTTTGTCGGAGGCTCGGTCGCTGGGGTTTTTAAGTATTTTTATGAGACGTCACATCGAATCGCAGCGCATGCAAACCTACGATTCGTCCAAGTGTGTTAGTACATACCTACCTGCCCAGCCGACGACATCGATGGTAGGTGTTGCTGGTTTCCCCAGCAGCTTATCCCTTCCTCGTGTTGCCGTGGCTGGTCGTTCCGCATCTCACGTTTGCCAGGCGTGGATCGGAACTCATAAATTCATTGGAGTTGGCCGTTCTGCGTCCGGGAACCTAGGCCCCCCAACCGTCACAGCCAGCTCTTTCTTTTCCCCGAGGCGCACTCTTCCATGCTTCTCCCCCGCACTCTCCCGTGCGTGTGGGAACTCGAGTTATACTCAAACAGGGCGGGTTATAACACAGAATATAATATACATACAGTACGAGAACCAAATATTTTTGGATTTTAGTGCCCGAAGGCTTTTATAGATTTTTAATCCTCTTGGTAACCCAGGACGTCCGGTCAATGACTCTTTATTCGGTCATTTGAACGAGGGCAGGAGAGGTTGACATGCTCTCCGCGCTTAGGTGTTGTCCCTTTGTTGCGCCGCGACCCTCCTTCGCCAATCAGTCACTCCTGCGTGTCTTGGGCAAGACTCGGCTTACGGGCAGGTCGCACACACCCTCGTCCCCCGGCAATGCGTGGGACCGGAGACTACGACCTGTGGTTCGCATGGCACTTACCAGTGTGGGCAATCCCGGGAGTGTTCGTTTCATTGAGCCACCACCGAGCCTTCAACCCTCTGTGAACCTGGAAAGGCTCGCGAGACCCCCAGATGGAAGTGAATCCGTCTGAGGAGGCTCTCAGGGTACGATCACGGCGAGCCGTGTTCGTGCGTTGAAGTCTATTGACCGATTGGTTCCGTCAATTCCTTTAAGTCTTAATTCGGAATGGCTGCCTCGGCCTAGGAAGCTCCAGGACGGAGCTACTTCGGGGTCAGCAGCTGCCACGCCTCCATGTTTCTACGATAAGTATCAAGGGACCCTAGGACAAGTCCCGCTCAGAGATAGAGACCTCCGGGATCCTTGGAGTCGGTGCGCGCGCCTCCCTGGGGCTCTGTAGCCGGTACGTGATTACACCGCGCCCCTCCGGATCCTCTCACCCTCAACCTCCTCGCCAAGACCCCTCTGTCGGGCCGGGCACTGGCCGTAGCAGTTCTCCACTTAGGTGCTCATGTCCTCCTGGAAGCAGGTTTTCCTGCGACCCATAGCCAGTCCACTAAGGTTTGAAGCGGGTTAGAGTACCGTATGGATCACCGCCTTGTTCCTCCTCTTATCGCCTCCAACGAGGATGAAACACGTCAGTCCTAGCCGCTGGTCTATGATGAGTTGCATGAGTTCGTGACTTGGTCACGGAGAAGGAAGCAGATTATCCCTCTCTGCAAGTCCCCGATCTCCCCACCACTCGCAAACGGATTAAGACGGCCCAGCGCTCCAACGCTTAAAAGCATCTTCTCAGCGCCGCCAGTCGATCAACACAAAAAGTGTCGTGCTGTGCGTTCGAGGATCCGGGTGGCGACCAAACCCACCGCGGGCCACCCCTACTGTCCGGGATTTGGACAACAGTTTGTCCGCTGAGGTGCAGACTAAACACGACTCCAACTGTCCGGATTCTGGACTGACTTGTCTACTATCTCGTAGACAACACAACCGTCATGCCTTTGGCCACTGTGCGAAGCGATGTTTCCAGGCTACACCAGTTGGAGGTCCCCTTCCTGGGGTGGAGCTTACTGCGACGTGCAGTAGGTCTCCTAGCATGACCGGACATGGGCGGGCGCCCTTAGTAGCCCACGCTCAGCTTACAGTGCGAATCTCGTGTCTGACACCTGATCGCGTGACCAAAGAGGCAGGTTCGCGGCCGTTTCCTTGGAGCTGTCATTTCAAAGTGTTTGGCAGGTCGCGAGGGGGGTGCGTAGAACCAACCGGTGGGGAATCCTCTCGCCCCCTCCCCCCAAACCATTTTCGCACTGCAAGCTGTCAGATTCGCACTCGAAACGCTCAGCTGACAGTTGGTAAAGTTGAAGTCGAAGGCTTCAGTTATTTGCTGTTCCCGTCTCACAAGAGACTTTTGACAGCGTCCCCTAAGGGGTTCCAGTTGTGGTCGCTAAGCGACCTTTGCCAGTCGGCAGCCTACCCGGATCAACGAGATTCAACTCAACAGAACCAGCGAGGAGCCAAGAACCCCGCCGCTTTGCTTGCGGGCTCCCAACTCTAGCCCACACAATCTACTCAAATACTGCACCGAGATCTGATTCCAGTTCCGCCCGTCTGGGCCACGTTTCATTCAATTTTCCAGTCAGTTCTGCTCGCCACCAGTGCTAGGCAGTTGAGGAGTTTCCCCTATACCTAACTTGAATGAGCCTCGAGTGGTGAGGTCGGACTCATTTCTCTGCCTGTGCCAGTCAACCTGGTTATTGGCCGCGCGCTCCTCCCTGCACCAGGAAGAAGTGAGCGCTGGGAGGGCACGCTGGCCGCTTCCGGTTAATTGCTCAGCTGACACGCTCAGCTGACAGTGCAAATCTCGTGTCTGACACCTGATCGCGTGATAAAAAGAGGCTGGTTTGCGGCCGTTTCCTTTCCGCTGTTATTTCAATGTGTTCGGCGAGTCGCGAGGGGGTTCGTAGAGCCAACCGGGGCAATCCTCTTGCTCCCCTAAACCCATTTTCGCACTGTAAGCTGTCAGATTCTCACTCGAAACGCTCAGTTGGCAGTACGAATCTCGTGTCCGATCGCGTGACCAGAGGCACGGCCGTTTCCCTGCAGTTGTCATTTCAAAGTGTTTGGCGAGGGGGGTGCGTAGAAACAACCGGGCGAGATCGCCCCCCTAAAACCATTTTCGCACTGTAATTCGCGCTCTAAACGCTCAGCTGAGAGTACGAATCTTGTGTCCGATCGCGTGAACAAAGAGGCGCAGTCTTTTCCCTGCAGCTGTCATTTCAAAGTGTTTGGCGAAGGGGGTGCGTAGAAACAACCGGGTGATCTCGCCCTCCTAAAACCATTTTCGCACCTGTCTCATTCGAATCCATGAGGCAGGTTCGCGCCCGTTTCTCTGCATTCCAAAGTGAGAGTGGTGCGTAAAAACCGCCAGACGAGCTTGGCCCATTCGAAACTTACAAATTTGGGATCGCGCGGCAAAATCCCGTTTCCCTGCAACCGGCATTGTCCGGCGTGGAGAAACCAACCTCGCCCTGGAAACGTTTAAATTACCCAGATCACGTGTCAGATTCGTTCCTTGCAGCTGGCATTGTAGAGACAGCTCCCCCACAGAGAATTGAAGCACTGTGAATTGATTTTTTTTATTTCAAATGCTGCTTGCCATTATAGACTCACATCTTTAATAATGTCCATAACAATTTCGTGTCTTCGTAAGCATGATACGTTGGTTTTCCTAGACATGCACGCTGGGCACACGTATCCAGACTGTAGCGGCTTCGAAGACAGAACTTTTTCTTTAGAAACGGAGCGGCGTCAAGGAGATGCACGTTCACCGTTTTGTCCAGCACTATCGTGTTGTTGTCGTCGTTCGTAGCCGTCAGCTTGAGAAAGTGCTTCAGCAAAGTGAAATCTAGTCGCTTTCCGTCTTTCATGATAATTTTCACCTTCCCGTATCTTTCTGCGTACTCGCGGAAGATGGCCACGAGGAATTGTCGGACTTTCTCCGGCGTCTGGTGATCGGTCAGCAGATGGTTGTCGCGAAACAATGTGTCGTCGTTGCATTCGAATCCCGTTAGCTTGCTAACGTCGGGATGAATGGGCACCGTGGGTATCATGCAGTAAGTTCTCTGGGTGTGCGTCGAGTGCAGCCCAATCTCGAGAATTTGGTCCGTGAGTTTCCCTCCGGTGGTTTTGATGTCGATGACCACGGTCGAATCGTCTAATGGATACTTCATGGAGCCCGGGGCGGTGCTCACTTGCGAATCTTTCATGGCGAAAAGGCTAATAGCCATCTCGCGATGATGGTTTTCCCACACGAGGAACTTGTCCCCGTCGGCAAACAACAAAACGTCTCCCGCGGTGTAAGGTTTGCTCGAAGGGTCGTCTACGGCGTCCACGAAAAAACCGTCGGCCGTCATGCACACAGTATCTGGGGGCCACTGCTTCACTTTAACTAGCCTCTTGCCTCGAATGGCAACGTCTTTCAGACGTTGCACGACCATCGCTATGTCCGAGAAGCGCGCGGCGTAAAGGTGATGATCGAAGCGGTACAGCACGCAACTGCTGGGTTGGATGTGTACTTTGAGAATATATCCCAGGTCTTCGTAAATCAAAGTCCGATAATCGAGCCAGCGCAAGTACTTGCTGGTGTTGTCCGTGGGCACGTTGAAAGCGAAATGCTTTTTTGGTCCCGTCGTGTTGGCAGGGTTTGCTTTGCGACATATATTCCAAGAAATTCCCGAAATGCAAAGGGTTTTTCACTGGTTTGCAGAGCTTGTACTTGTGCCCGTCGCCCGACACCAGCTTGTCCCAGCAACGGCTCGTGAAACCGTGCCAATCGTCGATTCTCGCTAGGAGATGCACGTGAAGGATTTCGTCTTCCGAAACGTTGTGGTTGACGCTGCGTCTGCTGTTGCACCAACAGCGAAACTTTGAGATTTCGACGAGACCTTTCGCGAGGGTGACAAACGTTTCCACGTGTCTGATCGATATCATTAAATGATACCACCGGTTCTCTTCGTAGGCGGCAAGCGTGGAGAAGTAGTCGTCGAACTCGCCGTAAGCGTCGGGGTGAATTTCGACGGCGGTCGCTTTCCGAAGCTTAACTTCGTTGAGGAACCGGGCGACGGTTTCCGGCCGCACGTGAGATAAAGGCAACAACAACTCTAAAACGTCGAGAACTCTGTGCAGCCGGGTCAGTTCTTCGAGATTGACTCCCTCCGGTAATTTTTCGAGGGAGAAATTGTCGCCATGAAAGTAGGGAACGTTTCTGATTCTCGGTACAATGTTATGGTCGCCTGGCAGTGCGCTCTCCCTTCTCCACTGATCGAATAATTTCTTTCGTCCTTTGCGTTTCAGGTTTTGCAAACGGAACGCGCAGGCCTCATTTGTGTGTTCGGGAGTTTGAAACAGCTCCCCGCAAATGTGACAGTAGATATTTAAAGGGAAGAGATCAGAGTGTTCATCTTTGAAATGTTTCTCTAAATCTCGAAAGGGAAACATGCAGAGACATTTGCGACACAGAACTTTGAATTGAATGTTGTGATATCTTTTGGCGTTCGACATCCTTTAAATGCTAGAGAT
>JJRW01S0011699.1:10071-22847 GCA_001188405.1 Loxosceles reclusa | reverse complement strand
GATGTCACTCGTCCAAAACGTAGAAGACATATACGCTACGAAACCACTGACGAACTGAAACTTTATTCAGACGAAGAACGTTCAGAAAGCAGAGTTAAGCAAGTGAACGCAAATAACTGTGGTCAAAGATGTCATAATAGTTCAAGACAAAAACAATGTCGAGAGTTATCTGCAAAATCAATAAACGACTGTGAACCAGAAAAAAGTCAGTGTCTGTATCTACGCGTTCGGCAATATATTGGATCTGTCCGTGAGAAGAATGGAGGGGTCTTATTCTGATCTAACGGAAATCATCTCGACATCGATTTCTCCGAAGTTGGTTTTGCATTTGGATTACGAAGCGTGAAAACAGGTAATCGAAATAAACCAGTTTGGCCGACATCGAGATGATTTGGATGATCTCAGAATAAAGTCCCCCTGAGGTCTTATTCTAAGTTGATTGAAATCACCTCGATATCGACACTTCCGAAGTTTCGGTTCCTATAAATGGAAACGAATAATCGAAATCATCTCTTCCTGTCGATATCGGCAAGATTTCTATTAGCTCAGAGTAAGGCCCCTGGGTTGGGGATTTGAGGATTTATCATGAGAGAAAAGTTCAATCCAGTGTTAGTATTGAAGATATACCCGATACAAGATACTAGATATTGAAGATATACTGTATATGAGACATCGTTCTTTCTCTGTTTGTTTGTGAATTCTTTGGTGTTGGTCATGTCGGCCACCATAGCGGTGCGCTGCAACCTCAGGGAAGGCTCCAGCCTCGTCGCCACGGTCTCGAAGTGAGGAGATTTGTCCTATTCAGAGGGCACAGCACAATCTTTCTTAAATTGTCGATGAAAGACAAACACATCATTGATGCTTTGACGGGATTCGAACTCAAGTTCTTGTAAAAATCTTGCGAAAATGAAAACTCGCTAACTGCCTGTTCTTTTCTATCGATAATTTCAAATGTTTCAGAGCAATGAGTTTGGAATGTAATGAGACGAACTGCTATAATTTTGGCATCGGGCCAACTAACACGTTTAGGTTTATAATTTAAATAATTAGTAAAAGATGTTTTAGAGTGTAATAAAATTAAATTATTTTTGTGTTCTCGTTTGTGTAATTAATGATCGAGTAGATTTTTTCATGATTGTCATTTTTTTCCTGTAAGTGTTGTTTAATTATATTTTGAAATTAAATTTGTGTTTCACAGTTGACATGCAAAATTTGTATGTACTTTTCTTTTTGCATCTATATGAAATATACTGGGCTTTATGTCAAGCAATGTGTTCTACACTCAAATGCAACTAACAGATAACCCCATTAAGACTTGAGCATTACTCTTCTTTAGTTACCAAACATATTTATTGTTTACAATGCATTGTCCGACGAGAGAGCGAGAAAAGAACTTATTTCTTCCTAATTGCCAGCTATTCGCTATCGACAATCTTCTCCGATAAAGCGCCTCTTCACACTTCGATTAATTTCCTCACTGGCGTCATCTGTTTTCTTTGATTCTGATCGCCTAGTGAAGCACATAAGCGGATAAACCCGGGAACATATTTCTGAGAAAGAAATGTTTATCCGCTAATCTTTCGTAACAATCCTTTCAGACACAGAATGAAATATTTCTCCTAATAACCTAATACAACATAAATATCACATTTCTCCTAAATAGGAAAATACGCCATTTTAACACACCCTCTGACGATAAAAATCAAAACATCGGACTGAAGTGTTCCACCTCAGTGGACCTTAGCCCGCGTAGATGAAATATGATAACGAAAGATATGAAATGTCCATAAGTACTTAGAACAAAATCATAATTAGTAATTCGCAAGACGACCATCTGTCGGTGACAGGTTGCAAAGAAACTTTGCCCTTTTGTCGCCGCCGAGTTTCGAACTAACGGATCTGTCATCTCTGGAGTGACCGCGTAACCGATTAAGCTACGCAGACAGGTATCTGGACAGCTTACTATCAAAGTCTTTCGTGGAGAGAACTTCACATCATCATCCACGTAGAGTGAGATATATCAGGGTACCTACTGACCTCGAATGGTGGACCTAACGCTTAGGTCCTTGGACACTAGTATGAGTGCATAGTTTCGGGCGCCATTGTAAAGGAAAGTTGCCTTTTAATCGACTCCGAGTTCGAACCAACGGATCTGTCATCTCTAGAGTGACCGCTTTACCGGTTAAGCTACACTGACAGGTATCTGGGGAGCTTATTGTGGAAGTCTTTTGTTGGGAGACCTTTACAACGTCTCATTGTACAGCATAACATGGAATCATACAAACCTCTTTTGCTCTCTCGTAATCAGCCGCTTTTAGCTTCTGATGTAGATGTAGACAATGATGGGGCGGTGCAATCCATGAATTACGAACATCCTAGGTATGTTCGATTGAGAAGAAATCTGGGAATCTTTAGGGACAAGAAGGAAAACGTACTCCAAGGAGGTGTTTCTAGGATGTGCAAGATCCGCGTCATCGGGCTTTATACGTTTTGAATAAGCCATGAGACAGTGATATGAACGGCAATGCAACATATTTCTAAACGTATCGCTCTGCACTCAGACTATCTCACAGGCTATCTAAAACAGTTCACTACATGGTTCCTTTTGCCCCGTTAGTAAAAAGGGTAGTGCAACTTTCGTTATTCTCCAAACCAACTTGTGAGCTAAATTTCATTTGAGCACATACACCTCCTCAGCTGAAGAGGTATTCTGCTGTTCTGCAAGCTGTCAGATTTGCCCATTTTTCTCTTCTGAAACCGTTATTCATCTTTACGGATTCTTTGCGTGCCTTACAATTTCTACAAAGTCACCCTAGCACATAGTTACAAAGCACTGCTTTGGCTAAGAGCAACAAGATGGCTTCGTCTTGTTATTCTCCCAATTTTGCTATTACATACTGTTCGATACTTAGACGTTCAAACATCGCAGGTGATGAAAACGCTGATCGGTTCACTGGAGAAGCATGGAATACCGCTTTCTCTAATAATCACTCCATTAGAGACATCATCAATGAAGTTAACTCCAGACCTTCGGCTATACAATAATTCAAACAGCAGTATTTTAAACTTTGGTCGAACCATCTTGAAAATAGAGAGTTATCTTCGCTTTTAGAATTGAAATAGATATTATACCCAGGATTTACACAAAACTCAATGTTTCGCGCGTAGCCGAGACCCCTTTTAACAGTCTCTGAATTGAAGGAGCCTTAACAAAAAGTGTCTTGTTCAAAATAAGTTCCGCGTCTTTCTCCATATGTACTAATTGCCTATTTGAACTACAAGAAACAATTTGCCTTTTATGCTTGATTACCCTTCTTTAACTTAACAACGTAATGCTTTATTATGACGCTATCTTTATACGGAATCACCTGCTATATTGCATTATCTGATATTCTCTTTTGTCTTTATAAGACCCACATTTTAAGCAAAACTATTCTTGCTTTATTCACTTCCTTCTCACATATAAAAATTATTAAATAACTTTACATAAGAACAGCTCACTATTCACTTACCTGAGATAGCTGTGTCACATTTTGAAGCCAATTTTCACATTGTGTCCTTTCAAACAAATAATAATAGTAACGCTTCTCTCAACAGTGAACCAGCTGTCGTATGAATCGGCTCCCCCCACATTATTGTATCAGGAGTTGCAGTGATGTATCGCGCGACAGTAAACTGAGAGTGGGAGAGCTGGCCTCATCTCTGCCAAGCGTAAAATTCTATAATAAATCCGCCCCAAGTGAGAAACGCAATTTTGTTAAAAATAATCAGCTGCCATATCGTGCCTGTACAACAGCGTCGAGTATATCACCATTCTTGACTCGTCGAATGTGGTGACAAAGAATTAAAACAAAAGAAGAAAAGAGTGACGCAACACAGGTGCTATTTTTGTCGTCCGTTTTATTGCTCTCTCCCAAAGCAGATAGCTGTTTCTTCTCATTATTTTTTCTTTCTTTCTTTCTCCTTTTTCTTTACTCGCTTCGCGGTGCCTGACACTCCCCCCACCTTAAACAAAACATAGCTCTTTGCTAGTGTTGTAACCTTTAACAGGTGCTCTCATGAAAAAAAAAAACTAACATATGTAGATTTTCACAACCAAACCTGCAACAACGTACTTATGCTAAAATCAAGGAAATTAAGAAATAAAAAAAGTGTTCATGGTTAAATACACTTATTAATTTGTTCACGCAAATTTCATTGGCGTCTTCTACTGTTGGCAGTCTTGATAAAGCTTTTGCACCAAAATGTTTTAAACCTGAAACGTGCTTAATTTTTGAATTCCACCTTTGCAGAGCCAAATACCATCTTATTAATCTTGCGAATTTCGGTGTTTCAGATGTCAGAAACTCCAATGCCTTGAGATCTGTAATAACTTCTATCTCTATAGATCCACGTTTCGAATTTCTCAAATGCAAACAAAACTGTGAATGCGTCCAGATAAACGACTGCCCACTTCGCTTGTCTGTTGGTCAGTCTTTGCTTGAAAATACTGTCTGTATTGTTGATTTTCATCCTTTTGAGTCAAACGTGAGCCAATCAAATACGTTACCCCATCTACGCGTATCTGACATGGTGTCCTTGGGTTCGGCACTGATAATTTCTGCAGCCCTGCAAAGCTGGGACTTAAATATGTTGAAAGCTAGTTTCGTTGCTTCTTCCCATTTTATAAGATTAGGTTTATACTTTTATGTTAAGTATGTCAACGGACTTGCAGTCTGCTCATAGTTAGGAATGTATGAACGGTAGGAGTTCATGATCTTATTTCCCTTTTGTTTCTTGGAATTTTTTAATTTTTAATAACCTTGGTTTCATCTTGAGATGGTCCATTTAAACCAGACCTCAAAGTATTTCCAAAGTGATTTACTTTGTTCTTCCCATAAGTACACTTATGCAGAGATATCGTGAAGTTTCTTTTTCTTGAAGCTCTTGTAGTAAAACACGTAAATGATCTAAATGCTCTTCCCATGTCCTTTAATGTACAATAATATCATCTATATACATGTCTTCCTTGGGGGAGCCTGAAATCCCTATAGGGCGCAACCCCAGGTGGCGGATAGGGGAATGCCTCCATTGGCCCCCAATGGGTGGTAGGAGGGAAATAAAATACCTCCCGCGGACCAACAGGCAGAAGTCCAACCTTCAGAGGCTATGGCAACCCCTCTCCTTATGAAGAATTTTGGAAATATGAGTGCAACAAATGCTACCGCGTCCGGGGCAACCGACGCGTTAGGAACTGCAGCCCGGGTGCCTGATGATAAATATGCTACGAGGAAAATGCTTAACATTCTTCAATTAAATATAAATGGGACTAAAAAAAAAAGACGGATGAGCTTCACGACCTTCTATCTTTAAACAACATACACATCGCTTGTCTTCAAGAGACAAAGCTGAGTAAAAAGAGCTCTCTCAAAATTAAAGGCTACACGCTGCTTAGAAAAGATCGTAAAGTGTGAGCCGGTGGTGGACTAGCTATGCTCATCAAAACACCTGAAATCAAGTTCAAGGAAATCGAACTGGTTGAAAGTGATCAACAAGATAGCTCCAGTGAAGTGCAGGCAGCTGAAATCTATCTTTCAGATCACTCAATCTCCATCACAAATGTGTACCATCCTGATAACACATGCATAAATACAGCAACCATTGAAAAGCTTAGCTCCACATCTTCTGATACTACCATGGTATTAGGAAATTTTAACGCGAAAAGTCCAACGTGGGGCTCGACGACACTAGACGACAAAGGCTCACAAGTGGAAGAATTGCTAAATGATTTGGAATTAACAATCCTGAATGATGGACAGAATACGTATCTTTTCAAATCCCACGGAACTGCATTTGCCATCGACATTACGGCCATAAACTACTCGAGTGCACCTAAAGCACAATGGAATGTTCAACTTAATGCAATCAGCGATCACCGACCAGTAATTACAACCCTAGACCTCCGCGTCGAATCAGTTAAACAAAATAAATGTTCCTGGAATTTCAGAAAAGCAGACTGGGACTGTTTTAAGAAAACACCAGAGGACATCTGTGCAAAAAATATTCCTACGGGGGACATAAACAACAAGATACGAATCTTTGGCACAAATCTGAACAAGGCCTGAAAAACGTCAATCCCAAGAGGAAAACGAAGGGATGTCTGGGTACCTTTTTGGGAAGATAACAATATTGACAAAATGATCACGGAAAGAGACAGCATTAACGAAACGCTGAAAACAAATAACACCAAAGAACTGCAACACAAGCTATCAGATCTGACTCACAAAATACAGCAAGAAATCCACAAATGCAAACAAGAGAAATGGGCAGAATTTTGTAGCAAACTTGATCCTCGGAAAGACAATCAACACTGGAACATTACCAAAATCCTTGATAATACTATTGGAAAACAAGAAACTCAACTCAAACATAATACTTGAAGGAAGCAGGACCTTTACCAATAACTATTAGCAAATGCCCTAGCTGAACACTACTCAAAGTCTTCTAGGCTAAACTATAAATCTGAGGACAGAAAATCAAACACCAAGAAGATACTCAGAGATGCGAGAGAGGACACTACTGTTGACAACTTTTCAAGCAATTTCACAATGCATGAGTTAACCGCCTCAATTAAAAAGATGCCCTCAAACAAAGCCCCTGGAAATGACTTGATATTTGTTCCTATGCTTAAGCACCTAGAAACAAAAGCCAAAACACAACTTCTTGACATCATCAATACTTCTTGGCAAAAGGGTAAAATTCCTAAAGAATGGAAAACTGCAATATTAGTACCCATTCTCAAACCAAACAAAGATGCTATAAGCTGCTCCAGGTACCGTCCAATTGCCTTAACCAGCATTTTATGCAAATTGGCTGAGCGTCTTATACACGCCAGACTCTTACACTGGGTCATTCATAACAGAAAAATCAATTTCTACCAAACAGTGTACAGAGCTCAACACTCGATGACTGATCAGCTTTTCTATCTGTTCCAGTCTATTACCGACTCTTTCCAAGACAAGCCCGCGAAAGCGACAACTGCTGTGTTTCTGGACATGACGTTAGCCTTTGACCGCGTATGGAGACCAAAGCTAATAAAGATTGCACATGATACAGGAATAAGGGGAATGCTCTAATTTGGATTGCGGATTTTTTGAAAGGGAGAAATATTAAAGTGAGGTTCAATGGTTGTTTCTTCAAAAAAGAAAAACTCTGGGCTGGTGTCCCGCAAGGCTCAGGACTGAGCCCCTTACTCTTTCTTACTATGTAAATAATATCCACTCCCACATCTCCAAAAGTTCAAAAGTCGCATGTTATGCTGATGACATTGTCATCTGGCACAGCAGTAACGACATTCAAGAGTCCGAACTAGTACTAAACGAGTCAATGAGAGGACTAGAAAAATGGTTAACTGATCTTAAACTTATTGTCATCCAAACAAAACCAAGCTCAGCGTCTTCAGTACTGATAGGAAAACGCAGACATACATTCTGCCCTAACATCACAATTCACAACAATCGAATTGAGAAAGTTTCCAGACCAAAGTATCTTGGAATCATATTGGATGAAGAACTGCATTTCCACCATCACATATCAGCATGTTCTAACAGAGCACTAAAGAAGTTAAACATCCTAAGAAGACGCTGTGGCACAAAATGGGTCGCTGCACCCAAAACATTGAAAGCCACATATACAACTATCATCAGACCAGTAATGGAATATGCTGTGCCAGTCTGGTCACACTCCAGCTCTACTTCAAGAGAGAAACTGGATAAAATACAGGCCAAAGCGGCTAAAATTATCTCTGGGGCAGTTTCTTCCACAAACAACAGGAAAATCCAGAAAGAATGTGGACTGGACCCACTAGAAGAGCGAAGACAATTTCTGGCAGTCAAATTCACCAACAACGTACAAAGTTATGACGAACGACATATATGCCATCAAACTCTAACTAACTGGAACCAAAAATCAAGGTTAAAAAGATCCTCTCCGCTGCAGTTTGATAGTTTCATCAGAAAACAAATTCATCTCACGCCCAATGATCTTAAAATAACTAAGGAACCTCTTTCACAAAGAATGAAACCTGTTGGCACTATAATAAACCTGAACCTATCGAACACTGCAAAAAAAGTGATCCTAAAGACAAACTGAAAAAATTGGGAATTAAAACAATAAACTCCCTTAAGTCATACAACCATGTCATTGGCTATGCCGATGGATCCTCCGACTCAACCTTTAGTAATGGGGGTTCTGGTGCTCTCTTGCTGCTCCCTGATGGTCAAAAGACTGAACTAGAAGCAGCCGCTTTGAAAATTGCATCAAATCTCACAGGAGAATTGAGGGACATGTACATGATACTTGTGGCCTACCTAAATCTAGCAACACCTCAACAGCTAAATGGCATCACCATCTTCAGTGACTCTAGATCTGCCTTACAGACAATAAATAAAGGTTATACAAGTATAATCTCTGACATTATATCTCTTCTAGAACAACTCCACCACATGAATAAAACATGTATCTTTCAATGGATCCCTGCCCATGTGAATTTGGAACATTATGAAGTTGCAGACTCTTTAGCAAAGAAGGCCAGATACAAAGATCAGACTGCCATTCCTACTTCCCTAATGGACGCAAATGTCAATGCTAAATCAAAACTCATACTCTCTTCTAATATTAAAAGAAAATTCCAAGTTCCTGAATTTTGTACTGACAAGAACAGCTACAACCATTACACGATTAAGGACGAAACATCATAGGGTCATGAAAATATCCTCTGATGGAGTTGAAAAGTTCTAAAATTGCAGAAATTGCCCTGATGTCGAACTTACACCTCATCATGTCTTTGATTGCCCGGCCGTTCTGGCAGATCTGCAAGGAGTAGGCTTCCACTCAGAAAACGATTTTTACTCCTCAAAGGCAATAAGCATTGCCAAAATTATTCAAAAACATCACTACATTTGAAAAGATTCTTCAAAGGATACGACAACAACAACAACAACATATACATGTCTATATATATGAATGCGTGTATTCATGATGTTCTGAGAGTATTTCGTTCATAATTCTTTTGAATGCTCCGGCCGATCTGGTCAAACCAACGGAATGTTTCTTCTGGAAACTGGAATGTTTTTAACGCCTTACTTTCTTGCAACATCGGGAATTATCAATATCCTCGTAACGTATCTAACGTAAATATCCAATTTGCTTTGCCTGCAGGGAATACTATGTATTCGATATTCTTCATTGGGGAAGTCGGTAAGTTTATTACTTTATTGACATATCTAAAATTACAACATAGTATCATAGTTCCGTCTTTTTTTTTGCGACACATACAATCGGATGTGCTATTTAGTTTTCAGAAGGCTCAATTGGACCTAATTCTAATGAATGTTTTAGCTGCCTTAACACTTCTTTCTTTCACTCCTCTGGAACTCTATAAAATCTGGCTATCCTATTTTGACACATTAACTCAATTTTGTGTCCTCGTACTTTTACAGGTCCCATACTTCTGATGAAAAACTCTCGACTTTTCGTTTCTCTGTTGCTTTTCAGATACCAATACAGCCCACACTGCTATTTTTTTCAATTTTGTTTAACTGTTGAAAGTACGTCGAAACTGGAGTTGTCTCAAATTGTGCTGCAGATGTTTTCCCCATTCATGTGGATTTCAGAATGCTTAACGGTCCTGTTGATTCCCTACTACATCCCATTTAAAAGGTGAAACACTTGTTGTGGAATGAAGAAACCTCTCGATAAGTATATAAGGTAGTTCTTTATGCCAGTCTTTGTTGTCTTGACGAATTACATATTTTTTAAGCAATTGATAGAATCTTTCAACCAATTCATTGACTAGAGGAAACCCAAATGTACTAAACCTATGTGAAATTCCCAACTTCCTTTGATATTCCTGTGTTACTTTTGAAGTAAAACTGGTCCCGCGCGTTATCACTTGCAATTACTTCAAGAATTCCTACTCTCACTGAGAAGTGTCTCGAACACTGCTCTTGCGGTTAATGACTTTGAAAGAACTTGTTGGACACGTTGACTTCAGCTAAACGTGTACAATAATCTACAATACATAAAATATATTTATGTCCTTGGATAACTTTGAAGATCTATAGGCGATATTAAATCCATGTTTAAAATTTGAAACGGTAAACTAGGTTTTGCAACTGGTGTAATCGGTGCTCGATCATCCACTTTCATTTTTCTTCTTAGTTGGCTATCTACGTAAGAGTTACAACATTCTTTCACATCTTTGGATACTGCATCCCAGTTGAAAGTTAGGAGAATATGTTCCAAAGATTTCTTAGCTCCAAAATGTCCTCCAAATACTGTGTTATGTGCCAAATTTAAGATTTCTTCTCTTTTTCATTTTGGAATTGTTATCTGACATACAGACTCCACTAGAACCACATCTTTGTTTAACAACAAATCACTCATGATGTAATATCCCGCTTTTCACAATTTTCCAAATTTCCTTCCAGTATTTAAATTATCAGAGATTTCTTGCTCCCTCTGAAATTCATCTGACTGTGTTTCAACATTCTCTTCCACCTTTCAATTAATCGTGCAGCATATTCTGATTTACTTTATTTAATGAAGTTATTTTTCTTTTATTTCCGTCATTATTCTTTTTATTTTCTACTTCCACGTCATCAAGAGAAGTAATAGTTGTGGGAATAATCGTCTGCATATTCAACTCTGATTTCAATTTATCCAAAGTTATTGGAGTTATTTTTAGTTATTATTGGAAATACTTCAGTAAAATGTCAACAATTCCAAAGAAAATATCAAAACGTAGTGTTAGTAACTTTTGATTTCAATTATGATCGCTAAAGGCAAAGTAACTAACTTTCTTGATTTCATGAAATGCTTATTTTAAATATGCGAAAGCTTTAGGTTCTGATTTCTCCTTTAATGCATCAGCTTTGCCTAAAATGATATTACATCCACTGTCGGCAATAACATTGATCTTCGCAGTACCACAGCATATTCTTATTTTCACAACTGGAGATAAATGATCCAATAAAGAATGTTTCGCCTTACTTTCTGTCTCGAGTGATTTCCTTAAATGAGTCGTGAGTAAATACCTTAAGTGATTTACTTCCACCATCACAGCGTTCTCTGGTACCTGTCCATCTTCGGCAAGCGTGTTGACTTCCGCTCTATGTGAATCCTTTTCATCTTGAACTTTGACTTTCTCTGGAATCCTTGGAATTTTGGGCGCTGTAATTTAAAACGGCATTTTTCTTTGCAGGGAAAACACATTTTATTCCTCTCATCATAAGTATATTTTTTTCCTTTCGAGATAGTGTTCCTATTTGGCTTCACATACGAAATTCTAGAAATTCTCACCATTTCCTTTTGATGTATTGTTCTCCAGGAATCCTCTCTTCTTTACTCTGTAATCTCTTCCTTTGGTATAACAAAAACAGTCCAGTGTTTTTGCCTAAGACCATAAGTTTCAAGCATGATTCATGCCTTCGTAAATTGGCGCATGTTTTTGCTTCACTTTCTAAAAGCTGAAAATTTTCTTCGAGACAATTAGTTCGTTCACTTGATAAAACCCTTAAGTTTGCGGATGTTGCAATAATTTCCTCACAAAGCTTGTACTCTGCTGGCAAATTGCAAACACGTTTCACAATTGAACATTTTAGTTTTATCAAACCTTTCTTACATGGTTGTGGACTTGGCATAAATTGTGTTAAAACAGATTCTTTTACTTTCTCATAATTTGCAACGTTTTCCATTACTAACCTGCTTAATACGCTCACCGCTTTCTCGCCTGAGTTAAGACTTCTGCTAAATTATCACATGGCGCTTTCTTCAGCTTCATTCCATTTTCAACACTAAAGAATCAAAATTCCCAACATTCTGAATATTTAGGAACATGCACCACCAATGTTTTCATGCTTTTAATATATTTCTCCAACTTGCTAACACTCTCAACTACTAGTTTCTCTTCACCTTCACCTACTTCATAACATGCCTTTCCCAGCCTGTGGACTTTTATCTTGTCTAGTTCCAAAGTAAATATCTTTTCTTTTTCCCTTTCGACTCGTTCTGTTTTTCTTTCTCTTTTAGCTGTTCTTATTCTCCTTCCCTTTCTAACTTTTTTCTTTTATTTCGGCTCTTTCACATTCCATTTCCAGCTCCATTTTACGCAAATGAAATTCCCTTTCCTCTTCTTTCTCAATCATTTCCATTTCTTTTTATTCTTCTGTTCTTTCCTTTTCTGCCAACCCTTGTCTTTGCACTTCCAACTCCAGACGGATGCCTTCTCCACTTCAACCTTGACTTGAAACACTATTTTGTTAGAGTTGGTTTGCTCTTTTGGTTTCAGTTGTTTCTGGTCCTTCTTTGGTGATATTTTTCCAATTTTCTATAACCAGTCTTGCACTTTATCAACCTATACAACTCCCAGACTCAAGCACAGTCTTCACGACTCGGTTCTCTTGACGTTTCCAAAGACGCTCCTTCCTTCTGCCTGTTGTATATCTTAACAACCTATGCGAATGACTGTAATCAGTTCTGCAGAATCCTACAAACGATATGATAATTTTTTACGCGATTCGTGTTTCTACAGATAGAACACCGAATCCATTGTAGTTTTATTTTCTACCGGATTTCCTTACCGGTAACTGCCGTGTGGTTCTTGCGACACTGCTGAAATTATAAAGCAGTGTCGTCAGGACAACAGCTTTATAATTCCACACTCGGGCATATCTTACCGATAGCTCTGGTGAATACTAACCGACAAGTCCAGAAATTCCAGATTTGAAATGTTAAAG